>OY796880.1:41313274-41458310 GCA_963680785.1 Diplosoma virens
CGTTGGTGTACTTCCGGTACGTTGATGTTACTTTCGCCGTATTCAACAATGAAGAAGACTGCAACAATTTCTTCATCCAGCTCAACTCTCTTCATCCCTCACTTCGCTTCACCTATGAAAAGGAATCTAATCACTCTCTCCCTTTCCTTGACGTGTTGGTAGAAAGGCATGATTCAGAATTTCTAACTTCAGTATACAGGAAACCCACCTTCACTGGCCAATATCTACGTTGGAACTCTTTTAGTCCCCAGAAACGGAAAATCAATCTAATTGGTACTCTCGTTCACAGAGCTTTTATGATTTGTTCTAAAAGCAAACTGGACCAAAAGCTTGGCAAAATTCGTTCAATTCTTTTGGAAAATGGCTACCCGGAACGTGTAATCAATTCGGCTTTCAAGCGAAAACTTCAACAAATAAATTCTAACCCGGTCCACACAGTAAAAAAGTGCCCTGTCTACCTACACATCCCATGGATTGGAAACGTCTCGATGAAGTTCGAAAAGCAGATTACGTCTGCTGTGAAACGCTGCTTTTTCTCCGTCGAACCACGTGTTATTTTCAACACCCGACAGCTCCTTCCAGCGATTAAGAAAGACGTGTTACCTTCCCATCATCACAGCAATGTTATTTACCAGTTTTTGTGCCACTGCGATAGTCGGTACGTTGGTCGCACGTCTCAACGGCTAGAAGAGCGAATTAAACAACACGTTCCTAGATCCATCACCAATCCTCGTTCCTCGGCCAACCGCCAAAGTCTTTCCCGCTCTTGCAAGAACAACACACGCCCACAACAATTTCACGAATCCGCCATTGGTCAACATCTTCTTGACAACGCCCAATGTGCCCTTCATTACAGCAACGAAAAATTTTCTATTCTTGCTCGAGGTCGCTCTTCCTTTCACCTTTCTGCTCTTGAAGCGACTTTCATTAAATCTCTCAATCCCCTTCTGTGTAAGCAAAAAGAATTCGTCTACTTTTTGAAAATTTCTTAATCTTTTCTTATTGGCTGACTTCTTTCAGCCAATGAGAACTCTACTTTCTTCCTTTATAACTTAGTTCGGTTTCAATTCTGCTTCATTCTGACGATTTCCCCTGAAGAGTGTCAGATGAAAAGCTTTGGGAAGAAAAATCTTTTACTTCACGCAATTTTTCGATTCCAGGAAAAAGAAAAATTTATCAAAAAAGTTTTCATCGTAAGGCTTTCAACAATCACTGGGTTTTCTTGTGGCCATAGGCCTATTTTAGGGTTTGTATGCTCTCAACCTTCAACTTCAAGGAAAAAACTCCAATATCATTATGCATCATGACATTAAGCGGGCTTTCATGTCAAATCATGACCTCTGAAAGAATTGAATTAAACAAGGGAATCCAGCAAGCTTTTGCAATCTGGATTCTGCTCTGACAAACGGTAACCATAAATCTGAATTAAAGATGCAAATAAAAAAACTCACCTAGGCTATTTGACTCAAAGGAAGAATTTATCAAATACTGTTCTGATAGCCTACAGATGAGAAGTGATACAGATACAGAAACCCACAATGGTGGGCAGTACCGTGTACTATAGTACCGCGGTACTTTTTAGTGCGGTTACCGGTACCTTCGGTACTTTGTACCGAATACCGGTACCGCGGTAATTTTTTTATAAAGTACCGCTAATAATAGGGTCATTGAAATTCTAGGGTTATTGTAAGTTTTTTTTACAAGCATTGCAACATGTTTTCGTTTTTCGTGTCGATTGCAGCTCCAAAGAAGTTTCTTGATTTACAGTAATATTATCGCAAATTGGCATTTGTCATAGTTAAGTATTTACCAGTACTTTCCCCATCTTTCTGATACTAGTTACAAGTTAATTCTAAGTAGGGTCAGGTTTAGGAACGTTTTACGCACTTTATAGCCAGTAGCCCTTTTACTACTTTTTGTTTAGGCTTAGCTTACTCAGGATGGTAGGGTAGTCTGGGTAGATTAGTATTTTAGTTATGTCTCAAATGAAAACTAAAAAAGTAAATTAAAAACTCCAACCCACTGTAATATCTTGGCATCTCTGAAAGCAATTATCTGCTAGGTCTTCTGGTTGCTTGCGGGTCCGCATATATAGCATTAAAATTTAGCATAAATGACTTGGCGTGAATAACTATTTCGTTTTTACATGTTACTTTCTGTACAGTACAATATTTGATTCTATTTGAATAAGGTAAGTCGAGTTGAGTAAGACCTGCAGATAGAAATTTCGTGTCTTTGTTTATTTGAAAAAGCTTGTAGAGTAGTGCAGTTTACGTCTTTATTTCATTGGATTATCATTTTACGGATTATATTTCTTCCTACAATTGGACTATGTTTTTTTCAAGATTTTTAAAGTCAAAAAGCAAGGTAAGAAGATTTCTTTTTTTTCTTTTACAAGCATGGCAACCAAAAGAAATTCGCTTCTCTTTAAAATCAAACCGGATAATGACAAGATTGATTTCCAAGTTAACAACTTTATTGGTCTTTTTTTGGAAGGCGGACTGTTTGAAACCTATTTGGAAGAAATTTTTGGGATAGCAACCCACAATTACAATCTAAAAATTTATAATATAGCTTTTAAGGAGACAACTCCCAAATCTATATTAGAAGACATATATTATACATTCAAGGAACCCCAGGACATTACAACTAGAGACAATATCAACTTACCAAAACCTGGGGAAATTTAAAACATTATGAGTTCGGTAAACACAAAAAGTACCCAATCATGCATAATCAATACCTACATATTTACCTTGAAAATTTTAATAGAAAAGAAATACCCGATCAAATAACTTTTAGAAACAGATTTGTTGCCATAAATATTGATGGAGAACCTTCAATAATAAGATGTAATTACTGTAAAAACACAAACCACCAGATCGAAGATTGCCCAATGAAAATTCTAACAAAAGAAAACCAAATTCCAAACAATCCGACGCAACCTAAACAATCTTACGCTCAATCCGTCACATCCACCCCCAAAACAGTCCAACCTCCTTTCCTCCACCCAATGACGAAGATGAAAATAACCAAGTAGAACATAGAAAAAACAACTCAAAATCCCCCCCCTAAACCAAAACAACACAATCCCACATAACGAAAAAACCCAAAACCCTAACGTTAATTCCTCTTTCCTAAATATCAGTCAAGAAGAGTAAAATCCTTTGATAATATTCAATACCCAAAGATGCCCCAACCATCAACAAGCAAAGAAAAGAACCCCCAAATTCCTTCTTCCTCAATGATTTTCAACTTCAAAAAAAGAAAATTATCTCCCTCACCACAATCGTCAAGTATCTCAATAGATCTAAAACCAAGAAAAAAGAGAGTCAATTCTAAAGAAAAATAAAGGAAAAATAGTTTGTAAGTTTTTTTTTGTTGTTTAATTCTCTGTGCTAATTAAATAGAAACCGTAATTAAGTTTTATAAAAGTGTATTGTAATTACATGTATTTTATTTTTCTTTGTCTTCTCGCTAAAGATTATGACAGCCAGGTAAGTCCTTTAAAATTCTTTTTATTAAATGTTCTTTCTTTTACTGCTGCACAGCTTCAACAAAGTACTTTAACAACACCCAATACTCACGTGATACCAAGCCGATCTAAACAACACCATATTTGGTCATCGCACAACAACAAACTACGTCTTCTTTCCACATAACTTCTTCACACGCACGCAACTCATTCGCACTTTTTTTTCACATACATTCTTCACATGTTCCTAATACACGCGTTCCATTCTTAGCTCTTACTTTTTTATCACTTTTTGTATTTATTATCTATTCATATCTATGTATTTATTTTCATTTATTTATTTATTTTTTTCTCTATTTCTTTTCACAAAAATAAAATTCCTAAATAATGCAAATAAATTATTCTTCTTTAAATATAAACAGTTTTAATAAATCTTCAGACAAACTTGCACTTTTTATTTCTCAACACAATCTACATTTCACTTGCATTCAAGAAACTCATACAATACAACACCAAGAATTATCACACTTCTCACACCAACACAACCTTTTAGTTTACCCCAAAACTGATCACTCATTAACACCATTAATTTCACATAGACAAGGAACACTCATAACCATTAATACTAAACATATTCACCTAACCTCACAAATGATCACATCTCACTTTGTCCTCCCTAACTATATTCAATCTTTTTCTTTTACTTTAACCAATATAAATTGTACCCTCATAAATTGTTACCTCCCCTGTGGAAAAACTTCCACCCAAACCTCTAATCGTATTAAAGCCATTAAAACCCTAACTTCTTACCTTCATAATTTAGAATACAAAAACAATTACGTAATAATAGCCGGCGACTTTAATTTAGTTTTAAATCCAATCGACAGAACTGGACACTACCCCTCTAACACAAATGATAAAATCCTATTCCAAAAAATACTCTCAAATTTTGACCTTATCGATTCATACCGCTACTTATATCCTAACTCCAGAACTTTCTCTTTTTCCCGTTCCCATCGTACATCTAGACTTGACCGGATCTATATTTTTTCATCCCTAATATCCAAAATAACTCACTCCTCCAATCACAACATACCTTTTTCAGATCACAACAAGGCTCCTCTTCTCTCTCTCAAAATACCCTCCAAAACAAAATTTAAATCTTCACACTGGAAACTAAACAATTTCATCCTTGCTTCTTCTTCAACACTTTTTTACATTAATTCGTTTATTAAAAATCTCTCCTCTCTCCTAAACCTCATCCAACAGTCCCTACAATGGTGGGATCTAATTAAACTAAAAATCAAACAGCGACTAATTTTTTATTCGAAATTAAATTACAACAAAATGGTCAGAAAACAAATCACATTACAGGAAAATTTAACCAAGGCAAAACATTTTAAACAACATGAAGAAATCTCAAATATCACAAATCAATTAGAACAAATACAACATAACAAACAATTAGGAGCACAAATTAGATCCCGCCTACCCCCACTGTCAAGTATTGATAACCCCTCTCCTCTTGCTTCTGTTACTGAAAATCTAATCCAATCCAAATCCCTTCTTTCTATTGATTCAAATACCTCCTGCTCTTCATCTATAAAACAAAATGTTTTAAATAACTTCTCCTACTTATCCTTCTTTAAAAACCTATGGAATCAAATAACTACTCTTCCTGACCCTTTAATCTATCTTGATAAAATTTTTACCTCTAATTCTAATGACATACTTCAAACTCTCCCCTCTCCCCTTTGATTACTCAAAATGAAATTCGTGCAGCTATCCAAACCCTTAATATAAATTCTGCTCCTGGTCTTGATGGATTTACCACAAGCCTTTATATTTCTTTTCCCTTGTTAACCCCAATCTTATGCCAAACTTTTAACAACACCTATCTTCAAAAAAACTTACTTGTTCCCAATCTCGCGCTCTTATCAAATTAATCCCTAAAACACCCAACCCTACTTCTGTTAAAGACTGGTGCCTTATATCCCTTCTTAATACTGATTATAAAATTCTATCTACTATGATCTCTTCCAGACTCAAACCTATTCTTAACTCTATGATTTCTTCAGAACAGGGCTTCTTAAACTATGGGTCGCGATCTAATTTTTTTTTTTTGATCCGGAAGATTATTCGGAAGATTTTCGGAAGATTATGATCCGACTCCGACTCCTGAAGTTTCTAAAATGCCGACTCCGACTCCCGACTCCGACTCCGACTCCCTAGTATGGGAAAAGTATCTATCTTAAATTAGTTTTAACTAAGCAACAATCATTTTTTTGAGTTGACAGTTGCACAAAATAAGTCAGGTTTTTTACATGTATTTTACATTATGTAAATACATAAAAAGATATTTACTTTAAAATATTATGTATGTTGTTGATTTTCGCTTTAAATAATCGCTATCAATTTTCGCTTCAAGCAAGCGCTGCTTTTGATTCTTAGATTGTAAATTTTGTTAAGAGTGATAGCCGCCGTTGTTCCGTAGTGAAACAGATTGAGGTTCTCTGCGTGACGTCTTCGCATTAAACTCGTCTTGCCGAAACCGAAGTCGAACCAAAGAGAGAGAGAACGCGTTGATGGATTAAGCTACTTTGAAAGTTGTTTCGAGTAGAACTGAAAGTTGATATTTCGTGATATTTACAGTGGTCGATAAATTGATAACTTGAAGAAAGTGGCCTTGAAAAAATATTTCGGTATGTAGAATGTTTTTATAGACGTTTTTTAATTGGCAGTAAATAATTAGTGTTTTAATTGGTTAATTGATTTGGTTTGTTGTTATTTACAAAACTTGAATGATTGTCGTGTTCATTTTAATAAGCGTATTTTATTTCGATTCTATTAGTACTTGAATGCACGTAATTTGTTGCAGATAAACCGCATTAACACCTGAATTACATCGGTTCTAATGAAAAGAAAGGTGTAAACTGTGTAAATCGCGTTGTCGAAAGAAAATCGGGCATCACTAATTTAAGGAATGTCGGAACGTAGGAAATGAGGAAAAGCAACACTAATTTAAGGAAATAAGGAAATGTCGGAACGGAGGAAACATCTAAATACTAATTTAAGGAATGTAGGAAATGTAGGAAATGTAGGAAATAACGAAATAATACGAAAAACTTGAAACGCCCATTGAAAATGCTTGTACTGTGAAGGAACAAGTTATTTGAACTGTAGGAAATAATGATAATCGTCGGAAAATACGAAAAAGTTTGGCTTTAGCTTGAAAATGCTTATGCTGTAAAAGAACAAGTTATTTGAACTGTAGGAAATACACATAAGCGACGGAAAAAGCGAAAAAGCTCAGCTTTAGTTTGAAAATGCTTATACTGTGAAGGAACAAGTTATTTGAACTGTAGGAAATAATGATAATCGTCGGAAAAAGCGAAAAAATTCAGCTTTAGTTTGAAAATGCTTATACTGTGAAGGAACAAGTTATTTAAACTGTAGGAAATAAAAATAATTGTCGAAAAAAGCGAAAAAGCTCAGCTTTAGTTTGAAAATGTTTATACTGTGAAGGAACAAGTTATTTGAACTCTAGGACAGGGATGGCGAACCACTGACCCGCGGGTCACGTCGTGACCCACTAGTTAAAATTCAGTGACCCACTTGATGTTCTGAAATTTTTGGCATTTGTAGTCTGCAATAAATTTTAAAACGGATTGGACGGTGAAGACCTTTTTTGTTTTTAAAAATCACTTTGATTTTAGATGAAGAAGTGAAAATTTGGAGACTGATTTCAAGTGAAGACTTTTTTTTTTTAGAGATCACCTTGATTTTAGGGCGAAATTGGCTTTAGCACACTACAGTGGCGTGCGGTCAGGGCATGCAAGTCATGCGTTGCATGACAAACTTTTATACGTGATGAGGTGGATATTGTTGAATTGGATGAGAAATATTACTTGTTTTGGATGAAATGTGAGGCCGATCCGAGACGGAGACCTATTTTTTTGTGTTATTTTAGAGAATTTAGGGTAAAAAGTAAGAAATTGGAGACTGGTTAGAAGCGATGACCTTTTTTTTTTTTTTTTAGAGAACACCTTGATTTTGGGAGAAAAATTGAGAAATTGGAGATGAAATTGAAGTGAAGACCTTTTTTTTTTTATTTTTTGAGAACACTTTGATTTTGGGAGAAAAATATGCAAGCCCAGATCAGACCTCTTTTTTTTCTCATCATTTTTTGAAAATTCTTGCCTCGGGCCCCTAAATTGGAATATCCACCACTGTTTTTAAGTAATGACTTTTTTTTAGAGATCGCCTTGAATCTAGGACGAAAATTGGTCTTGAATAAACCCAATTTTATGACCCGGTTTTGGCATGCTAATTGCATGACTAGTCTCAAAGTTCACCGCACGCCACTGGCACACTATGATAAGATAGTCTTCAAATTTTTTCAGGCAATAACCCAACTTGATGTAAGTTCCGAAAAACTGTCATTTTTTACCCGCCCTATAACAAAGGTTCGCCATCCCTGCTCTAGGAAATAAAAATGAATGTCAGAAAATACGAAAAATATTGAAGGGCTCATTAAAATGCTTATACTGAGAAAAAACAAGTTATTTGAACTGCAGGGAATAAAAATAAATGTCGGAATTAACAAAAGTACTTAACGCTTTCGTCGAAAATGCTTAAATTGTGTAGAAACAAGTTATTTGAACTGTAGAAAATAAGAATAATCGTCGGAAAAAGCAAAAAAGTTTAGGTTTAGTTTTAAAATCTTTTTACTGTGAAGGAACAAGTTATTTGAACTGTAGGAAATAATAGTAATCGTTGGAATTAACGAAAGTACTTAACGCTTTTGTCGAAAATGCTTAAATTGTGTAGAAACAAGTTATTTGAACTGTAGGAAATAGGGTTTTTAATCTAATTTGTTGTTTTTGCAATCTAATTCGTTTTTTTTGCAATCAAATTCGTTATTTTTGCAATCAATTTCGTTTTGCAAAAACTTTTATACGTATATATTACTTTGTTAGGGTCTCCGGATAGGGTCTATATACATATATAGATAATATGGAGTCTCTGACTTAGGTCTCTATAATATTAGCTCTCCATAATTAGGTCTCCATAATTTATAGTCTCCATAATTAGGTTTCTATAATGTAGTTTCGATAATGTACATATAGATAAGTATGTAGACCTATCGGAGACCCTATATAGAGAACCAATGTTATGGAAACTATATTATGGAGACCTAATATCTATTATTGAGACTACATTATGGAGACCTAATTTTGGAGCCTAATATTATGGAAACTATATTATAGAAAACTAATTATGGAGACCTAATATTATGGTGACCTAATACAGAGACCTTATATTATCAAATATATA
The DNA here is from genome assembly GCA_963680785.1 of Diplosoma virens. Lineage (NCBI taxonomy): Eukaryota > Metazoa > Chordata > Ascidiacea > Aplousobranchia > Didemnidae > Diplosoma > Diplosoma virens. The sequence continues at coordinate 41,322,087 of OY796880.1, forward strand.
GACTCTGTATTTTCAAATATATAGATAATATAGGGTCTCTGTATTAGGTGACCATAATATTAGGTCTCTATAATTAGGTCTCCATGATATATATAGTCTCCATAATTAGGTTTCTATAATATAGTTTTCATAAAATTAGGTTTCCAAAATTGGGTCTCCATAATGTAATTTCAATATATAATAAATATTAGATCTTCATAATATAGTCTCCATAACATAGCCCCATAATACAAGGTCTCCGATAGGTCTATATACTTATCTATATATACATTTTGGAGATTATATTATAGAAACCTAATTATGGAGATTATAGAATATGGAGACCTAATACAGAGACCCCATATTATCTATATATGTATATAGACCCTATCGGAAGACCCTACACAAAGTAATATATATAAAAGTTTTTGCAAAACAAAATTGATTGCAAAAAAAACGAATTTGATTGCAAAAACAACAAATTAGATCAAAAACCCTATAATAATAATCGTCGGAAAAAGCGAAAAAGGCTCAGCTTTAGTTAGAAAACGCTTTGACCGTGAAGGAACAATTTATTTGAACTGTAGGAAATAATAATAATCGTCGGAAAAAGCGAAAAAGCTCGCTTTAGTTAGAAAACGCTTTAACCGTGAAGAAACAAGTTATTTGAACTGTAGGAAATAATAATAATTGTCGGAAAAAGCGAAAAAGCTCAGCTTTAGTTAGAAAAAGCTTTAACCGTGAAGGAACAAGTTATTTGAACTGTAGGAAATAAGAATAATCGTCGGAAAAAGGCCAAAAGTTTAGCTTTAGTTTAAAAATGCTTTAGCAGTGAAGGAACAAGTTATTTGAACTGTAGGAAATAATAATAATCGTCGGAAAAAGCGAAAAAGCTTAGGTTTAGTTAGAAAACGCTTTAATCGTGAAGGAACAAGTTATTTGAACTGTAGAAAATAATAACAATCGTCGGAAAAAGCGAAAAAGGCTCAGCTTTAGTTTGAAAATGCTTATACTGTGAAGGAACAAGTTATTTGAACTGTAGGAAATAATAATAATCGTCGGAAAAAGCGAAAAAGTTTAGGTTTAGTTTGAAAATGCTTTAATCGTGAAGGAACAAGTTATTTGAACTGTAGGAAATAATAATAATCGTCGGAAAAAGCGGAAAAGCTCAGCTTTAGTTAGAAAACGCTTTAATCGTGAAGGAACAAGTTATTTGAATTGTAGGAAATAATAATAATCGTCGGAAAAAGCGGAAAAGCTCAGCTTTAGTTAGAAAACGCTTTAATCGTGAAGGAACAAGTTATTTGAATTGTAGGAAATAATAATAATCGTCGGAAAAAGCGAAAAAGGCTCAGCTGTAGTTTAAAAATGCTTTAGCAGTGAAGAAACAAGTTATTTGAACTGTAGGAAATAACAATAATCGTCGGAAAAAGCGAAAAAGTTTAGCTTTAGTTTTAAAATCTTTTAACTGTAAAGGAACAAGTTATTTGAACTGTAGAAACTAAAAATAAATGTCTGAAAAAGCGAAAAAGCTCAGCTGTAGTTCGAAAATGCTTGAACTTGAGGGACACAAGTTATTTGAACTGTAGGAAATAATAATAATCGTCGGAAAAAATGAAAAAGGCTCAGCTTTACTTTGAAAATGCTTATACTGTGAAGGAACAAGTTATTTGAATTGTAGGAAATAAAAATGAATGTCGGAAATTAACGACAGTACTTAACGCTTTCGTCGAAAATGGTTTAACTGTGAAGGAACAAGTTATTTGAAGAGTAGGAAATGTAATGATAAGCGTCAGAAAAAGCGAAAAAGCTCAGCTTTAGTTTGAAAATGTTTAAACTGTGTAGGAACACGTTATTTGAACTGTAGGAAATAATAATAAGTATCGGAAAAATCGAAAAACTCAGGGTTAGTTTGAAAGTGCGTATACTGTGTGGGAACAAGTTATTTGAACTGTAGGAAATAAAAATAAATGTCGGAATTAATGAAAGCTAGCGCTTTTGTCGAAAATGCTTAAATTGTGTTGGAACAAGTTATTTGAACTATAGGAAATAATAATAAGCGTCGGAGAAAGCGAAAAAGTTTAGTTTTAGTTTGAAAATGTTTGAACTGTGAAGGAACAAGTTATTTGAACTGTAAGAAATAAAAATAAGCGTCGGAATTAACGAAAGTACTTAAAGCTTTAGCTTAAGCCACAGTGGCTTCTCGTGAAGCTGGCCTAAACGCGTGTAGAATCGGTTAATGTACGACTTTTTATGATTAACGCCTGGCTCGCTTAAAAAAGTAGGATCCGTCCTTTTAAAGATTGAAAACGACATTGTTTGATTTAGTTGAATAACGTATTATTTCAGCGAATCATAGAAGCACGAAATACTAGAAACCAAACTGCTTAAAAATGAGAAGGACCAGACTCAAGTTTCGCTCTTATTTGATGCATGTCTCACTGCGAATTGAACTCGCTACATGTGGTCTTCCACGCAGGAGACAACACCACTAGACCGCGCGAGCCCGACAACATCTCGATCACAAGCAGCTGGAAATGATTACCGGCTTTGCCGCGAAAGGAATACACAGAATTCACTGTGTGGTAAGACCAAGGCCGCACCTCATGACCGGGACTTACCCGACAAGCGTTAAGCATCGCGCTTACATTCCTAGAGCTTGGCGAGCGAAGAAATTTATGATTTTAGAAATAACATGAGGTATTTTGGATGATACTAGAAACTAAACTGCTTAAATATGAGAAGCACGAGACTCGAGTTTCGCTCTTATTAGAGCTCGTCAGTGATGCATATCTCACTGCGAATCGAACTCGCTACATGTGGTCTTCCACTTTTGTCTTATGATGTAAGCGCGATGTCTTCCACTTCTGATTTATAAAAAGCACGAAATAAAAATTACGTTCGAACATGTTAAGAAACGATGCTATGAAGCAGTAAAAAACTCAGCAATTATTTAACACTTTTACAATAAAGAAAAAAAACTTTTAGGTGAAAATTAACTTGTATAAAACAACATTTAGAAAAGCAGATTTTTACACTAAAAGTATAAATGTTGAATTAAAAGCGATATTAGGGCCAGCAATAAAGAAGTGTACATAATGTTGATGACAACGATAAATATTGTGAAAGCTGTACATATTTAAAGTAGTTTTAAACAAGCTAAAAAAAAATTGATTAGCAAGCAGCCAAAATTGCTACGTTTTCATCAATAAATCGTATAGACTAAAGCAGGACATGATTCGCGCAGGTAAAGTAGGTGTTTTTTATTTGTATTTCAGCCGGTAAACAGGATTCGTGAAACCATTTTCGACAAGAGGTGCAAAAAATTTGCTTCTCGTCCTTTTTATTTCCAGGCCAATCACTAGCGTTACAAATATTCCAAGTTTTGGAAACTTGTTGGTAACATGTACAAAATGAAAAAGGCAATTCATTGATATCTAATTGTAAATTCGAATTTTCCCAAGTATCTTTCACAAGTTTTTTTGCTTTCAAAAGTTCACCTTTTTTTTTATACCTGAAATCTTGTTTAAAGCCTTTACTAATAAGATGCTTGACCCATTCTCTGCTTTTGAGCGAAGCCACATTATCTGGAAGAGGCAGTTCGTTGACCACAGCATAAACGTTGCAAATAACATGCATTCCACAGTCCCAACTATTTTTTTGCTGCGGTGTGTCGCTACATCGAACGAAAGTCCAATCGTTTATATCGGTTTGAAGTGATGCTACAGCATAAGATGCTTTTACAATACGAAAGATACAACCCATGTACTTTTTCAAATTACTTGTTGCCGAAAAAAGAGAGTCAATAGCAAAAATTTTTTTGCTTTCTATATTAACAATAACAAAAAACCAATGAGCCCCAGGGTTTAACAAAAAAATATAATAGTCAAAATTCATTGCTTTCCATCTGGAAGCATGATTTGCAATTACCTCGTGCAAATTTTTTTCTGCGCAGGTGATCAGATAATAGTCCCATAATAAATACTTTTGATTTTCTGAAGCGTTGGTTATACACCGGATGGTGTATTCAATCGTTTCATCCGTTAACCAATTTTTTCCAGATAAGCAAGGTAGCAAGTGCGTAAATTTGCTGTTTGAGTTGGGTTGATTATCAGTCGAAAATTTGTTTTCCCATGGGTAGAGCGACTCCATTGAAACATGCTCAATTGATTACTCTTGTAATGTTTCGAAACTATTTGTTGCTACTTTTTTATCTAAATTTTCTCCGCTGAATTCATCAATTTTTGAATGTAGTTTTTTCGGAGTAGATGTTCTTGGTCCCAGATTTTTCCGATTTAAGGGAAATACTGCGTCCGGAGCGGGGTCAACATCATAATCATAATCTTTGGGTCTGGGCCGCTTTTTTCCTGATTTTCCCTCTTTACCTCTTTTGTTTCGTATAAGCGTGGATAAAGAGTAATGCTCTTTATCTTTTACAGGGGACTCAGGATCGCGCAAAGCAAATTGTACTGCCAGAATATGAAAACAGGAACCCATGCTTTGACACGAACATTTTGCTGGTTTTGGATAGTACTGCACACAATGAATGTTTTTTGAAAAAGGATTCAAAACCGTAAAGCATGAGTTTGTTGCTATAAATCCTATACTGTACAACCTCGTTCAACGCAGATTCGCGCAATAGCACGCTGAGAAAGTCGAAAAGTGGGACTTTTTTCAACAGTATTCATAATAGGATTTTTTTTACTTACAATGTTCGAAACTATTTGCTTCATTGAGACGATTTGTGGAAATACTATATCAGTTCGACGTTTTTTAAGACATGTAAATTCTGTCTTCAGATGAAAATTTCCAAAACCGGTAAAGCCTCGTAAAAAATCGTAACTATAAACGTCTTGAACCTGTTTGAATACCATAATTATGCTGTCAATTGGTAATTGTTTGTTTTCGGTGATTAATTTTATAACAAAATGCATACTTTCACTTATATTGTTTGTGACCACTTTGCCATCGGAAAAAGCTGTAAATTTAGAAGTAACAAATTTACAAGAATGATTAATTAAATCGTTGTAAAGGTTTTTTTTATATAGTTTAAAAAAGGTGCTGACCATGTGCTTGAAAGGACAGAATACACTTCATCAAACTTTTCTTTTGTTTCGCAGTCTATGAGCTGAGTGATATCATCTTTAAGGACTTTAATATCTTCCTTTCCTCCATGCTGCTTTAACCAATATTCCACGTCTTTTAAAATATGATTTGTGCAGTGAATGTTTTTTACTTGAGGAAAATATGCTTTTAAAGTTTGAGTAATTCCTTTTTCTCGGTCTGTTATAAAGGGAACGCACTCAGATTTATCTATACCTGTTACTGCAAAAGTCACGATGATACGTTGAAAATTTTCTTGTATGAATAAGAAAGGCTACTGGAAATATAGGATCGTTTTCAAAATATGTATTTCTAGCCACTAAAATTGAAACATAGAAGTTTCCAAGCAAAAACGTTGTGTCATATGATAGCAGTTGCTGTAAATGTGAGTGCGTTTCTGATAATCTAATTAATTCTTTTGTGGTTTTTAAAATTTTCTCATCGGCCAAATGGATGATAACTTCGGGATAAATTACAAACTTTTTTACGAAATTTTCTAGTTGTATAGCCAATTCAACTGAGCTGAAAAACTCGTCGTTACTGATCTTTTTATGCTTTGTTGTCCGATATTGAGCATTTTCTCATTGCTTTTTATTTCTCGGTCTATCTACTGGCATCCAATTCTGATTCGTTGCACTACTTCTTTCTTCTTGCAAATCTTCATAAACTTTTTTCCGATTTTTCTGTTTTGATTCTGCTTCCATTAAGTTCATAACGTTTTTCATTGTCGGTAAATAAATTCCTGTTTTCCTTTTTGAATTTCCTTGTTTAAAATCTTCATAAATCGAGGCATCACCGATATAATGAACGAGGCACAACGGAGGTTTGGATCGACTTGTTTCGTTTTTTGTTTGTGAAAGCAATGAATAGACATGACCTTCAAACTGGGAAGAAAGGTATCTTTTTTTGGAATTTAAAACTCTGATTTTATAATATCGTTTTAAAACGCCATTTTTAATATATCGACCATCCGCATAAAAGCGATATTGATCGCAAGTCATTGCCGCTTCTGCAGTCTAATCCTTGAAAAAAATACCCAAAACCTCCTTTAGGTTTTACAGCAGGATAATTCGAAATTTCAGTGGTTGGAACGTTCAGCAATAATTGTTTTGCTTCTTCAAACGAAAGAGGTTTCGTTCCAAAGTTCTGTAATTTTGGAGGTTGATTTAGCTGCATTATAAACAAAATTTTATATCTTAAAATTTATTACATAAAGAGCTGTGGAAACGCAACCATTACATTATAGACAGATTAGGTTAACTCAAACTATCCTGGGCAAACACATTTTAAGAGCTTTAGACCAATGGCCCTGTAAATGAAAGTTTGGAGTAGATCAACTCAATGTCTGGTCTACAATTCGTCCATTGAGTTTTTCCGAAGCCAAGTCAGATGAATAGCTTAGTCGCAACAGGGTAAAGTTGGTTAGAGCGCCGTATTGATGGCAAACGCAATTGTCTGCAGGTTCAAATCCTAATCATGTTTTCTGTTGTATCGTTGAAAAAGACACTTTTAATTCCGCTGCCATGAATCAAAACTAAACAAAATTTCCAAAATCGAAGCAAACATATGTAATTAGAGAAGTAGCTTGCTCTGGTCAACATTTTCCCAATTATGATACACATTCGATATGATATCTTTGCAGCAAGGCATTGTCAACTGCTTTCCAATGTTGAGCTTTTTTAGTGGCAGCTATTTTTTGTGATACCTCATAGGAGGCTTTAGGACCACTCGTGGTGTCTTTCCAAAACATTCTTGATTGATCAAGTCTGGACTTGATCAATGTTTCAGCTTTTTGTTTGAAGAATTCTACATTCTTATTTAGTGAATTAGGGTGATGCTAAATGTCTTTTTAACTTTCTAGGTTTTAGTGAAGTAGATGCCAACACTGTGCAGCATAAAACACAGTACAGTTTCTCTTCTCCATCAGATTTTATTGCTATAAAACCAATTTAACATATGAATCATCACATCTCATTTTCTTTTTTGGAGGCATGGTGGAAGCTTAATATTAACTTACAAATTTTCGAAGCCAAAATTTTAAAGTATAAAATTCTGAAACTCAGCAATTTTGACGGTTAATTAAAATCATAACTGCAAATTAGGCTGCACTAAAGCTTACACCTAGAAAATCTGTAATGACCAACTTTTAGGTTAAATAGCTTGTATCAGAAACAGTTTTAGTAAGCACGTCAGAATAAAATTCCGAGCTGCTGTACGTCCGTAAGCTATAGTCTTAGGTAACTAGGTCTAATTTAAACAAAATCCTTTTCAAGGAAAAGGCTAGCTGTGTGTTTTATACGTCCGCGCTAAACTTGGTTTATCTTAAAACTTAATTTAACTTGCTATTTTTTATCCAAAAATGCTTCCTTGCTCTAACTAGCACTCGAATTATTGTTTTTTGTGAACATTGAACACTTTGGCGTGATTGAGAACAAAAGAATTACGTAAAAATTCACTTTTAATCGTACAATGCCCAATTGTGCATTGATAAGATCTTCAATAACAAGTTTACTGAGCAGCACTGTTTTATTGATCAAGCTAAATTTCTTACCTCGATTTACACTGCCATTTGACATGTGCGGCATCAAACCCCATAACCTCTTCGCGGTCCCCCTGAAACTGCTTCGGGGACCCCTAAAGGACCGCGGTCCGCAGTCCGCAGAACCACTGTCTTATAAAGTTACGTTTTCCTTGATTCCGGCAGAATTCCTATTTTTTGCGTACAATCAAATTTGCCTACCTACAATGGCAATTCGTCTATAACGTCAATTTGTATGTAACGGCACCCTTTATTTGTCCCCCAAAGGAATTTTTTTCGTTTATAACGGCACTTAAGTTTCTGCTTTCAACTGTGCCACAATCAATCATCATCTTTAAATGTAGTTACGAGTCCTGCTTGCGTGTTTTCCTTAATTTACTTTACTACGTCATTCACAGCAGGCAGTCAACTTAATTGGGTGTGAAAGAATTTGTCGATAAGTGACCTGTGCTCTAACCTCAAATCAAAAGGACTTGTATTTGGTTTTTGTTGTTATTTGTATTTCTATATTTATCCTCCTGACTCGCAGGAAAGCGACGGAGGCGCAATACATGGGTAAGCAATTACCCCACCTGCTTCCCGAGATGCCAAGATATTGCTGTCCACTTGAAATTTTAAGAGCTATGAATTTAATTTAGAACTGCTTGCCAAGACCACCAAGCAGGGGAAAGTGCCATACAGTGTCTTTTCCAAGGACATAAGCATTTTAAAATTAAAGCTAAACTTTTTCTCTTTATCCGACGTTTATTTTTATTTCCTACAGTTCAAATAACTTGTTCCTACACAATTCAAGCACTTTCGACGAAAGCGTTAAGCACTTTCGGTAATTCAGACATTTATTACTATTTCCTACAGTTCAAATAACTTGTTCCTTTACAGTTCAAGCATTTTCAAAGTAAAGCTAAACTTTTTCGCATTTTCCGACGATTATTATTATTTCCTACAGTTCAAATAACTTGTTCCTACACAATTTAAGCGTTTTCGACGAAAGCGTTAAGTACTTTCGTATTTTCCGACGATTATTATCATTTCCTACAGTTCAAATAACTTGTTTCTTCACAATATATGCATTTTTTAAAAAGCGCTTCAAGCTTTTTCGTATTTTCCGACGATTATTTTTATTTCTTACAGTTCAAATAACTTGTTCCGACACAATTTAAGCATTTTCGACAAAAGCGTTAAGTACTTTCGTATTTTCCGACGATTATTATCATTTCCTACAGTTCAAATAACTTGTTTCTTCACAATATATGCATTTTTAATAAGCGCTTCAAGCTTTTTCGTATTTTCCGATGATTATTTTTATTTCCTACAGTTCAAATAACTTGTTACTACACAATTTAAGCATTTTCGATAAAAGCGTTAAATACTTTCGTATTTTCCGACGATTATTATCATTTCCTACAGTTCAGATAACTTGTACCTTCACAGTTAAAGCATTTTTAACGTGCGCTTTAAACTTTTTTGTATTTTCCGATATTTATTTTTATTTCCTACAGTTCAAATAACTTGTTCCTGCACAGTTAAGGCATTTTCGACAAAAGCGTTAACTACTTTCGTTAATTCCGACGATTATTATCATTTCCTACAGTTCAAATAACTTGTACCTTCACAGTTCAAGCATTTTCAAAGTAAAGCTAAACTTTTTCGCTTTTTCCGACGATTATTATTATTTCCTACAGTTCAAACAACTTGTTCCTACACAATTTAAGTATTTTCGATAAAAGTGTTAAGTACTTTCGTTAATTCCCACGTTTATTCCTACAGTTCAAATAACTTGTTCCTACACAATTTAAGCATTTTCGACGAAAGCGTTAAGTACTTTCGTATTTTCCGACGATTATTATCATTTCCTACAGTTCAACTAACTTGTTTCTTTACAGGATATGCATTTTTAACAAGTGCTTCAAGCTTTTTCGTATTTTCCGGCGATTGTTTTTATTTCCTACAGTTCAAATCAATTGTTCTTACACAATTTAAGCATTTTCGATAAAAACGTTAAATACTTTAGTTAATTCCGACGATTATTTTTATTTCCTACTGTTCAAATCAATTGTTCCTTCAAGGCCCGTTTCCACTACGAGCGTGGAAAAGAGCATTCTTTGTTTTTTTTATGCATCTTCGATTGAAGCGAGCGGTTAAAATTGAAGCGAGCGCAAAAAAGAATCAATAAAACAAACAAAGAATGCTCTTTTCCACGCTCGTCGTGGAAACGGGCCTTCACAGTTCAAGCATTTTCAAAGTGAAACTAAACTTTTTCGCTTTTTCCGACGATTATTATTATTTCCTACAGTTCAAATAACTTGTTCCTACACAATTTAAGCATTTTCGACAAAAGCGTTAAGTATTTTTGTTAATTCCGACGCTTATTTTTATTTCCTACAATTTAAATAACTTGTTCCTTCACAGTTCAAGCATTTTCAAAGTAAAGCTAAACTTTTTCGCTTTTTCCGACGATTATAATCATTTTCTATAGTTCAAATAACTTGTTCCTTCACAGTATAAGCATTTTAAAACTAAAGCTGAGCTTTTCGCATTTTCCGACGCTTATTTTTATTTCTTACAGTTCAAATAAATTCTTCTTAAACAGTATAAGCATTTTCGACGAAAGCGTTCAGTACTTTAGTTAATTCCGACATTTATTTTTATTTCCTACAGTTCAAATAACTTGTTCCTTCACAGTTAAAAGAGTTTAAAACTAAAGCTAAACTTTTTCGCATTTCCGACGATTATTATTATTTTCTACAGTTCAAATAACTTGTTCCTTCACAATTTAAGCATTTTCGACGAAAGCATTAAGTGCTTTCGTTAATTCCGACGATTATTTTTATTTCCTACAGTTTAAATAAATTGTTCCTACACAATTTAAGCATTTTCGACGAAAGCGTTAAGTATTTTCGTTAATTCCGACATTCATTTTTATTTCCTACAGTTCAAATAACGTGTTATTTCCTACATTTCCGACATTTTCTACATTCCTTAAATTAGTATTTCGTTATTTCCTTGTTTCCGACATTTCCTTATTTCCTTAAATTAGTGTTGGTTTTCCTAATTTCCTACGTTCCTACATTCCTTAAATTAGTGATGCCCAGAAAATCTAACAATTATCAACCACGACCTACTCCTTATGTTCTTTACTTGGGTGTTCAAGGCCATCCAGTCGAAGTAACTAACAATGTACATGAGTATATATACATATATAACTGCAAATGACTGGTGCTCTTCAGAAGAGTGCTTTATGGCTTCAATAGTCAGAACGATTATTCCTGATTATCAAAACACAAATATTAAAAAATTTTTATTAGAATAGTCCCAACAGATTGTTTCACCTGTAAGGCTCATCAGGGGACACAGTTAAAATAAATTTTTACGCTTCAGATGAAAACTTGCATCGTAGAAAAATAACGCTACCAAAAGTTTGGGTTTAAACAATTATTTTACTAAAGTAAGTGATTGATTAATTATCAAATAATTACTTTTGTTACGAGATATTAAAAGAAAACATGCTGTAATGTTGCGCATAGATGTATTCTTAAACTTGGCCGAGCTACCAAAAAGATTACCAGTAAAGCGTAAAAAAGTTTATGGATCATTAGTTAAAAGAAAGTGTTATAAAAGAATCTTTTTATAAAAAAAGTTTTTATAACACTCTCTCTTAACGAATGATCCATACTAATGTTTTATGCAATATAAAAAAATTTTTTTATAACACTTGCTCTTAACTAATGATCCATAAACTTTTCTACACTTTAAACTTTTCGGCAGCTTGGCCAAGTTTAATACATCTACGACAGGGCTACTCAACTATAATCAGGATCAGTCCTATTAAACAACTTTAATGTTTGCAAAGGTCCAGAAAAAAATGTTATATACGGTTTGTTTCCAGCATTTATATTTTTTTTCAATTTTATGCACTTTGTTAATTATTAGGCAAAATATAAGCATTATAAATCACTTAATGAGTGCAAAAAAATTTCTTGTTTTCTGTTTTTATAGATTGAGTAATATCACAGTTAGTTGCTTTTTAGAATGTGGGTGTGATGACCTGGGTTCAATCCTAACTAAATCGCATGAACTGCGTTGCGACGAGAGTTTTATTTGTGGAGACGAACACATGCGAAAGAATTTAAAAATTGAATAAGTCAGAAAATTTGTATTATTTTCATTTGGTTCGTTACTGCAGAAATTGATACAATAAAAAAATTTAAACAACAAACATTTTAATTAAAAAGCAATAATCACGATGTTTAGTGAGAAACATTGCACTTTTTCTGTTTTACCAACTCTCGAAATCTTGTTACCAATGGAGTAATAGCGAGTCGAAGACTGTCGTGAAGATGTTCATTTGTCATACTACTACGAAACTTGTTCTTAACAAAGTTCATAGTTGAGAAAGCGGACTCACAGCAGTAAGTGGAGCCAAACATTGTTAGAATGTGAACTGGTAATTGAAAGAGCGCAGGAAAATTAACATTAGATACTCTTTTTGCCCAAAAACTTTCTGGTGTGCAATCACAGAATGCTTGCTTCAACGAAACATTCTCTTGAAAATCAATCATTTCTAGTTGAATTTTTGCAGCATCCATCCACTTGAACGTGAGTTTTGCTTCCATCGAAAATTCTGCGATATTTGTTAGATTAAAAGGGTTTTGAATGAACAGCAGAAGCTGTTCTCTAAGAACAAAATCATCAAAGCGTTCTTTAAAGTTATCGATTAGCTTCTCAATAAATAGGACGTATTTTATATCAGTATCGCCTTTACGCTGCTCCAAAAGTTTGGGAAAGTGGAGAAGTTTACACCGAATATCAGTAGCAAACAATTCCAATTTTTTTTTAAATGCACGAATTGCTGAGATTAAGTTGAAGACTGAGTGATTTTTTCCTTGCAGTTTAACATTAAGATCGTTCAGGTGCAACATTATGTCTGCCAAAAATCCCGTAGTTTCCATTTTCACGTCATCTTTCAGAAAATGCAAAAACAACTTTGCCTTCACACTATTATGACCCTTCAGGAAAGTGTGTAGCTCCTTCTTAACGGCCCAAAACCTTTGCAAAACTCGTCCTTTACTTAGCCATCTTACATTGTTGTGAAGAAGTAAATCGTCAAAACTTGCATCAATCTGAGCAAGAAAGCTTCGAAGCAAACGATGTTGTAGAGCTGACGTTGACCGAAGGAAGTTAACAATCTTCATAATAGTCTCCATAACTTCGTAAAACTCATCTCCCATACTAGCACACAACACGGATTGGTGAATTATGCAGTGGTAATTTATCATATCTGGATTGTCTTTCTTCAATCGTGCTGTTAATCCTCGACCTCGACCAATCATAGATGGAGCTCCATCTGTAGTCACTGAAATGATGGACTTTGCATCAATGTTTCTTGAGTTTAACATGCTTTTCAATGCTTCATAAATATCCTCTCCACGTGTTCTTTCTTTAAAATTAGTCACTCCCATCAAGTCCTGGCAAAACTCTCTAACTCCAGCATTATAGTACCTTACAAACACCATGACTTGAGCATTATCTGTTTTATCAGTTGATTCATCAATGGCTAGTAAAATGCCGGGTGCATTTCGCAGGCCTTCATCGAGTTGTGACATAAGATCATATGCCAATAACTCTGTTCTCCTCATTGATGTAAAATCAGGTAATGGAATCTTATTTATTTTTTCTTTTATTTCAATTTTCATTTTATCATCAAACAACGTCTCAACAGTTTCAAGCATACATTCTTTAACAATTTCTGCATCAGTAAAAGGCTTCTTGTGTTTTCCCAATATCCAAGCAATTCTCAAGGAACATTCTGTTGCTTTCTCTTGGACTGTCATGGAATTTATTAAAATTGTGGTTGACCTCTCATACTGCGATTTCAGCCGATCTATTTTGTTTTTCCTTTCTTCAGTTTTTTGCTGATACATCCCTTCAAATTTACTGTGCTTAGTTTCATAATGCCGTTTCAAGTTACTGCTCTTCACTAAAGCAACACTTTCATTACAAATAAGGCAAAGCGGCTTCGAACTGGTTGGAGGCAAAATAAAAGCGTACTGCTGTGTCCATTCTTCCTAAAAGATCGATTTTCCTCATCAAATTTTCTTTTCTTTAAAAACGCCATGATCAAACCAACATAAAACTAAAAAGCGTATATGGATTAGAACGCTAAAACTATCAACCTTAAAAACTAAAAACTGATATTTGACAATTAATTAAATCTACATGAGTTTTTGACCAGTACCGCACTATACAAATGAGTACCGGGATATGAACAAGTTATAACTGACTGAAACTAAGCTTTCAAGTTTTCAAGCCCGCTATGATTAAATAACTTTTTCCTGGCCTCATTCTGAGCACTCACTAAAATTCTATCTGCTGAAAACCATGAAGCAATTGTGCAATTGCCTAGTTATTACAGTTCATTGTTTACTTAACAGTATCCTGCTAAATCATAATTGATTTATGCGTAATAATTAGCTTAAAAGTTATCAATACAAAGCACACGTTTAGAAACGTGAGAAAATGAAGAAGGTCTCAAGTCATTTTGCGGTAGTTGTGATCCCTTATAAGCGAAAATCCCTTATATCCGACGTTGACTGTACTACGGCCAAATAAAAAGTGCATACAATCTCAGTTCCGACGCGCTGTAAAGTAAAATTTTTGGTTAAAATTAAAGGTTAATTATTGCGTAATAGTAATACTTTGATCACTTGGAAAATGTTCGGTATGCCAAAACATTATTGCGGTCCAGCTGGAGCACTCAGAAGGTCCGGATTTGGACAGCGGTCCGCCAGTTGAGTAGCTCAGATCTACAAGTATGAGCAACATTACAGCATGTTTTCTTTTAATATCTCGTGACAAAAGTAATTATTTAATAATTAATCAATCACTAACTTGATTAAAATAATTGTTTAAACCTAAACTTTTGGTAGCGCTATTTTTCGAAGATGCGAGTTTTCATCTGAAGCCTAAAAATTTATTTTAACTTTAATTTTTGCTTATTTTATTTGTTTCAACGTAAATAATATTGCTTTTTTTAATTGTTGTGTTTGAAGGGTATCCACTCCAGGTCAGACACAAACAGGACTGGGGCCGAGGGTTTATCCTTTTACTACCCCAGAATGCTGCACTGCCTGGATCAGATGCTGGCAGTGATGTCATTAAGCTAGCATCGAGTTTCGTCATCCAAAACCGTCAGACCTCGTGTTCCATGTGGTGCCCGATGTACAGGGCACGCTGTTAGTACATGGTCTGCGGTTTGCTCTGAGGCGCCACACTCGCAATTCGGTAAAGGAGCAAGACCCCATTTGTGCATGGACGAATGGAATCGCCCAATACCAGTCCGCAGGCGGTTGAGCTTAACCCAAGCTGTTTGGGGTAAGCCCATCCCAATAGGCCTGGCACCGGTCCCGGGCACAAAAGCACGGAGCCTGGAAGCATTTTCACAGTACTCCGTTTTCCATTTGTGATTTGTCCATTCAGAGGCGCGGATGCCAAGTCTGGCAAGGTTGTCCAAGAGATTCTGCGCACCTGGCACAAACGGGCGTCTGGATCTTAGTCTCACTTGGCCAGTATCTGAGGACCCACTTAAAAGACCATGCAAGATATGATCGGGGTCCAGAGATCCACGGTAAGCCAAGGAGAGTGTCGCTCCCATTCAGCAAAGCTCAGCTGGCTGGATGCTTGAGAGTACAGGTAGGTGGTCCGTTGGAGTGGGACGCAGGCATCCAGTAACTATGCGCAAGGCGTCATTCAAGACACCGTCAATGAGGCGAGTGTGAGCACTGCGACACCAGACTGGCGCACAGCACTCAGCTGTTGAGTGGACTAGAGACAAGGTGGCTATGCGTAGTGTTTTAGCACCAGCACCCCATCCCGAGCCCACGAGTCGCCTCAGCAGTGTGACGCGCGAAGATAGTTTTTTGCGCAATGCCACTAAATGGTGACGAAACGTGAGCGATCTGTCCAGTTTTACCCCAAGGTAAGTAGGGGTTTGACAGAACGGTAAAAATCTACCATTGTTGTAGACCTTTAGCTCACGTAATGGTTCAACGCGGGCGTAAATAAGCATCTCGAGGATCTTGTAGGGGACACAGAGCAGAGATATCGGTCGATAACTCTTTGGATCCCCCACGAGCTTTCCTGGTTTTGGGATCGCGACCACAAGCGCTCTTCTCCAGATCTTGGGAATTTTGAGTCGATGCAAACAGGAAGAAAGGAAGTCACGTAATCAGGACTTCAAAGCAGCTCCAGCATGGAGTATAAGCTCGGGGCAGATGAAATCAGGTCCCGGAGCTTTACCTGGTTTCTAAATGTTGTAGGGCAGCAGCAAATTCTCTCTGTGAAAAATTGTCAGAGATATTTATTGCGTCTGGTGTTGTGGCCCTCCAAAGGTCAGACACTTCTTGAAAGACAAGTCGAGATGACTTACGGTCAACAGCCTCGTATTTCCCATTTCTAACCAGCTGAGATGCAATAGCATCGGCTGAAACGGGACAGTGTCGTGACCTACCAGTAAGGTTGTTCAAAGTACTCCACGCTTTTCGACTAGAGTGTGAGAAGTCAATGCTCCGAACTGCTTTGGACCATCGGTCCCTCCGCTTTCTGTCAAGCTTGGCAAGCAGAGCTGTAGCAGCCAAACTTGAGTCGTCTTCCTGAAGAGACTGTAGAAAGGTTTTATAGAGGGATTTACACTCTGCATCTCAACACGGAATATAGTTATTTCGATACCCGCGTGGGATAGTCTTTTTGGCTGCTTTCTTAATGATGTTACAGAAGTCCTGGTAAGCCGCATCCAATTCAAGTGAATCAGGCGGCAACAAAGTCTTTGCGAATTTATTCGTCAAAGCAATGTAGCGACTCCATTTGGCCTTGTGGAAGTTCCATCGCTTAACAGGTATGCTTGGCACTGCCATAGCAAGCCTTGGTGGTGTAATAAGCGAAGGTCGATGTTGTGACCTGGGGAACTTGTCAAGGACACGTCTATCCGGTAAGCAACTGTTTGGACCTACGCTGACGAAAGCTAGATCTGGATTGGTGCCAGTGTTCCAGCGGCCGGAATAAAAACTGGCAGCGTCCTTGGCATTATATAGGAGGGCAAGACAATTAATACTTGCCCAGCCAGCCAAGCACTCACCGTCCGGACTGTTGTCGTCGTAACCCCAGTCAGCATGACGACAGTTAAAATCGCCAGCGTACAGACAGGGGTGAGGAAACACTGGGAGATCCAGGGTTCGCAATCGCGTTGGCGGTGGTTTGTAGACGTTGACTATTTTATAACCATCAACGTCCACACACAACCACTCGATCTCCGATGTCGGTGGAAATTGGTCCAAAAGCTTGTATCTCAGTCGCTCGTGGACAAACATGGCAAGGCCATATTTCCTGCTTAAAGAATACCCAGCTAGTTGGTAGTTTGGAAGTACCAACTTCTCTGCATCAGTGCAGTGGGTCTCCTGCAGTAGGATGACGAATGTTTCAGACTGCATAGCGAGGTGATGAAGAACATTCATCTTGCTTGCAGTGAGGCCTTCGATGTTCAGCTGAAGAATACTTGGTCTTCGAAATTTGTTGGCAATGTGCCCTGAAAAGGGCAGTTTTATCCTAGCATTGCCCCATCCTGAAAAGTACGTTTGCCGATTAGCAGACCCACACTGAACATTGGAATAGGTGGATGCCCTTCCGTTTTGGTAGGTTCGGTTTCGGTCTGTCATTTTAAAATCAATGAAAAGACTTACTCACGACCCAGGCTGGGTGAAAGCACCTACCATCTGGGCCATGTTTTGAGAAATACGTATATACATATAATTATATTATATAAACAACCCATTAACTATAATTCTTACTGTGTTTGAATGAAACATTAATATAAATCACATTTAGAAAACTAACTCGAAATGGCATACATAACTCGAAACTAAATATGTGTTCTATACTTAATGCTTTTCACATTTTCTGAACATCAAAGTATTTTATGGATAATCATAATGTTATCTCTAGTCTATTTTACAGTTATTATTTTTCCCATGGTAAATCGAACCCATGACAAACCTTAATGTTAATACAATTAATGACTTGTGTAGGCCCTGGGGTAGGACTAGACCCTGAGTGTTGTCTCCTGCGTGTAGGACTACATCTAGTCGGTTCGAAACTCAATGAGGTATGCATCATTGACGAACTTTAACAAGAGCAAAACTCGAGTCTGGTGGTTCTTGTGTTTTGGTGGGCTAGTTTCGTTTTTATCAGTACGTAATGAGGTTAAAACGTAAATATGAATATTTTATAATTGTAAAAATTTTTACAAATGTAAGTAATAACTATGGAATTTATTAAAAATGAAAATTTGAAAACAAAAGTTTATAAAACCAAAAGAAACAAAAAAACCATAAGTAAAAGAATTAAAAATTTAAAACCCATAATGATAGACTACAAGAAAAACAATAAAATGCGACTAATTTTAGAATTTTCCTGAATCACTTACTACATATAAAAAAACTCCAGAGAAAAATGTTGACATTTCTATACTAATAATGAGCTCATACTTATTTCTCTCAAATAAACTTCAGCCATTAGTTTGATGGCATGGAGTCCATCTTCACAGTAATTCATGGTTATATATTGATAGTAAGAATGCATATGTAAATTTTGTCGAATTTTGTAAACAAAATAAAAGGGGGTCTGTAGTTTCTATCTCATGAATATTTCAATTATTGTAATTTTCTACGAGACTGAACATGCAGGTTCCCTGCCGTTTATTGACATTCATATTAGCAGATTATTTAAAAATTCACCTTGGTTCTAAACTTTGGTTGATATTTTTTTGAAAGAATAGAGCAAGAAGAGTAAGTTTTAATTTTCAAAAATTTTAATTTAATAATTTGCTCGTAAAAATAAAATTGCTACTGTGAGTTTCTCCTCCATTGCAGCCCTTTGGTCTGTTCTGATGAGCCTTAGTGATGAAAACAGACATTCAACACTCGCTTCTGTTGGAGGAAGTACTTATTTAAAGACACGTCAAAAATATAAAATGGGGTGTATTTTGGAGGCTGAAACCGATTAATGGCATTTACATTAATTTCAATGGGAAAATTGGCTTTGTAATACGAATAAATTGAGGTACGAGCTCGGTCACGGAACCAATTAAACTCGTATGTCACGGTACCACTACACTATAGAAAAAGGCTGCTTAGGGTAGTAATTGATTATGCACCTGGCATTTGCTTTCTGTCATTGAATTGAAGAAAGGGAAACAACTAAATCGGCTGCCCGAGCATAGCATTACCCAAAATACTATTTGCTTACAAATTAAAATGTAAACTTTTTATGAGTCGCGGGCTGTGTCGCGCGATACGCGGCAAGATTCTCTTAAAAAGATTACTGCAAAGTACTCCACTGGCGCACGCGGCCGCGTAAGTTGCGCGGTTAACATCACTAATATGTAAAAAAATTGGACATGAGGAGTCGGAGTCGGATAAAATATTCCGACTCCGACTTCGACTCTTAGTCGAAGGATAAAATACTTCGACTCCTAGTCCTCTTAACAGTCCGACTCCGAGTCCTTCCTAAACCTCCGACTCCGACCGACTCCGACTCCGACTCCGCAACCCTGGTAGTAATAGCAGTTTGTTTTTATTTGCATCCAAAAGAACAATTGATTATAATTAAAAACAAAATAGAGCAAAGGTTGCAAATAGAGAGACGGACCCCCTCTTAAAATGAAGACTTTTTTAGAGATTGATTTGTTTTCATACTCTAAATCAGGGCTCTTCAAAATGGGGGTCGCGATCCCCCGGTGGGTCGCGAAAGGGCTCAATGGGGTTCGCGGGATTTTAGATTTTAATTTTTGGAGATCACCATGATTTTGGTAATCTCCAAAAATACAACAGCAAATTGAAGTGAAGACCTTTTTTTTTAGAGAACCCCTTGATTTTGGGAATAAAATAAGGAAACCAGGGATGAAATCAAAGTGAAGACCTTTTTTTTTTTAGAGAATACCTTGATTTTGGGAGAAAAATAGGGAAATCAGAGATGAAATCGAAGTGAAGACGTTTTTTTTTTAGAGAACACCTTGATTTTTGGGGAAAAGTAGCGGAATCAGAGATCGATTCTAGGTGAAGACCTTTTTTTTTAGAGAACATCTTGATGTTGGGGGAAAAATAGCAGAATCAGAAATGGATTCTAGGTGAAGATCCTTTTTTAGGGGTCGCGAAAAAATTTGCCTGTGCAAAATGGGTCTCGATGAAAAAAGTTTGAAGAACACTGCTCTAAATAGTGGCCCCCTCTTACTTTTTTTGCAGCGGTCCCTCTTTTTTATAAAGCCATCACTGATCGTGAGTAATACATAAATTGCTACTCGGCAGCGTGGTCGGCATTGTCGGCAGCGTGGTCGAGTGGTCGATAAGCAGTAGTCGATTAGCTGATAAGTCGATAATCGATTAGCGGTCGATAAGTCGGCAGCGTGATCTTTTATTTATTTATTTATTTTATCTCTATATTTATCCTCCTGACTCGCAGGAAAGCGACGGAGGCGCTAATACATAGGGTAGGCAATCACCCCTGATCGAGTGGTTAAAGTACCGGGCTGATGATCAACATGGTCTCGTTTCAAAACCCACTTGCGCCATTCTGTTTTGTCCTCGGGAAAGACACTTTACGGCACTTTCCCCTGCTTGGTGGTCTTGGCAAGCAGTTCTATTTTTATTTATTTATTTTTTTATCTCTATATTTATCCTCCTGACTCTCAGGAAAGCGACGGAGGCGCTATACATAGTGTAAGCAATTACCTCGACCTGCCTCCGGAGATGCCAAGATATTGTTGTCCGCTAGTAATTTTGTATTCAAAAAGGTTAGGAACTGCTGCTCTATTTCAAATAAACCTCCTAATATTTTTGGCTCCGATAAAGCGATTCGATGAATGAAGAAATGAATGAGCCGTTTAGTGATTACGTCATATCAGCTGATGTTACGCATCAAGCCACGCTGATAATAACTTATTGAATCTTTTTATTTTTAAAATCAAACAAAGCCAGCTTTTTATTTTAACTTTCTTACAATTAAATAAATCCGTGTATTTGCAATTAAAGTTATGTTATTTATGAAATAAATTTTTTTTGCGTAAGAGGGAAAGCTTTGTAGATAAACAAGTTTTGACGTTCAGCTGCGAAATGGCGCAAAGCAAACAAGACAGTATGTTTGAGATTTTGTATTATACCGTATTTTCAAGAGTTGTAATTTATTTTCTGGGCTTAGATAAATTTTCGGGTTAGTCTTCCTACTGTTTTGTTTCACAGTTGAACTAAACTACAGCATTACTATAGTTTCAGAAATATAATTATAACTGTATAAGTACCGGTACTTGAGAACTGAAATTGATAATAAAGGAAAGTAGTAAATCAGCGTAGCATTTGATTTGTTTGATTGCAATGATGCAAGAATGTACATAAAATTTTTCTCGACCTAGATTGTCTACTACAAATTAATTTTTAATTATCCAATAAATATTCCAAGATAATTCTTTCAGTTTATTGACTGTTCTAGTGCCATACCATTACTTTTGCAGGTCATAGAAACTTTAATTTTTGATGTGGGATCAGCTTTGTGCTAATAAACATAAAAAATAAAAGAAATTAAAAAATGCACAACTGATTATAGAAAACATTCTTTTTTAAGTAATTAAACTGAGATAAACACTAAAAAGTCACTGTATGATTATATATAAAAAATTGTTTGATTTATTTATAATGTTAAGTAATTTTTTGCAGATTTTTGTGTTTAAATTATTATGTATGTCTCACAACAGAAATATAAAGCACAACTTAAATCCTATCTAAACCAAATATGTCCTTGTTTGTAGTTCCCATTTTTGAAATTTTGTGTTTTAAAAATAATATAAATTAACAAATTAATCATTCTTTTACTTCTTGAACATGGTTACAAATGGTAATGATGAAATTTCAACACAGCAGAAAAAAAACATGATTTTATATCTTTCTAATTCATCATCACAAACAAATAAAATTGGTAAGTTTATGATTTGTATAATGTATATATCAGCACATTTTGGGTCTCATCATTGAGTGACTGTGAGCGATTTTTGTTTGTGAAATCAACCAGATCCCCCTATGGTTACTATCATTTCTTGAGAGATTCTTTTTCTTCAGGTTTCTTTTTTATTTCTTCCTAGTGTTGTAGGGGGATTTCGGGTTAGTTTCATCGACAAATAACAGTTACAGTCTCTTGAAGAGATACCACATTTTTCAGTAAATCATATAATAAAAAATTTTATTTTTTACTATTGTTTGAATGAAATAATAATAACAATTTATGCTATAATTAAAAACATGCAGTTATTTGTATTTATATATACATAGTAAATTTGTTGAAGAAAAAATTTGATGTATTGTTTTTTTGCATTTAACCAGTGGTACTTTTCAAAAAACAGTTATATATTTTTGAGATAAATTTGACAAAGCAAATAATATGCAATCAACTTTGTTACTTTTGAAAATTAAACAAGACTAAAATTTAACTCCATTTTGTGATCAACAATTAGTATATGGAATTGGGTTTTGTTAAAAAAGAAAAAAATTTGAAAATTCTTTTTGTTTATTTATTTAACATTTGTTATTTTTTCAATGTCTATTTATTTTATGTCTTATGTCTAATAAACAAAAATTAAATCATGCCCAATTGAAAAATTTTACAAATTAAAATTTTTCAATTGGGCATGATTTTAGATCAATTGTCATGTTTATGTAGTGATTGCTAGTTTTAACTTGATTATATTAATAGTTGTTTATTATAAATACTATTTCAAGATTCACTCAAAAAGCAGACTCTATGTGGGTTGGGATTTTTTCATCCTTTGTGGTTGCAACATTTTGCTACTGCAAAATGGTTCCTTGTTTTTATGGGTTTTTTTGTACTAATTCAAAGTATGATGGTTTCTGGAATCACAAGCAGTGTAATTACAACTATAGAGACAAGGTAAATCATTTAGCTTGAAAAACTTGCCTTTACTTCTACAATTCCTTTGAATCTACTTATATATTTCAAACTAATAGTTAAAAAATTAATTGAATAGAATTTAATGACAAGGATTTCATAAATATTATAATGAAAATAAGAAAATAAGAGTATATTTTAGTTATTTTAATTGAAACAAACTTTTTATAAAATTACTCTAAAGAAATGTGTAGTCAGCAACAAGGTCTTCCAATCAGTAAAATTTTCAATGACTATTTTTATTATTGGTATAAATGCCAAACGTTTCGAAAGAAGGCTTTAAACGCCAGTTTTAAAGTTTGACCTAACTTGCAATCAAATCAAAATCTATTTTTTGAAAATCAAATGTTATAGTAATTTACCTGACTGGCAAGTTTATAGCTGTACCAGCCAAAAAAATTTGGTGAACAATATAATTTTGATTCAATTTTATCAAAAGTTGCTCAAATCATGATCTTGTGGCATTCCACAGAGATGACAAAATGTCGCACAATTTTATCTGAAAAAACTAGTTAAAACTAAAGAAATGGTCTTCACTTTTAATCTGTCTCTAATTTCTCTATTTTTGTGGCAAAAAAGTAGTGAAGACTAAAAAAAGTCTTCACATCAAATGTTAATTGCTTTTGCTCCATGATCTGTATCATTCTAAAATGGAAAGCTTTATTCTTCCCAAATAATTCGGTTTTGGTGCAAAAAAAAAAATTTTCCCAAATTTTTGTAGTCTTGGAGCAATTCCCCCTTCTGCCTCCCATGGCTCATATGACTATGGGCAAGTTAACCAGGAGTTGTAATATAAAAATTTTTCTTCAAAGTCTAATTATTTTTGTTCAGAAGTTTTAATGCTATAAGTATATGTACATAAATAAAGAGCAAAATTGCATCCTTTAAATTTTGGGGTTTTCAAGCATGTTAAAATTGTTGTGAATTTTTGTACCTATTCAGTTCACCAAAAAAATATCATTCACTAGTTTACTAATTAACAAAACAAAATTCTGATCACTTTTAGTTTCTATAAATGATTTTTTAATTTATCTTTCATTCAATCATGTCCTTAACATTTACAATCAAGTTGGAAAATTTTAGAATTAAAAAACCGCTCAGAAATTTTAAATTGAGACAAACTTTTTATAAAATTTTATAAAAACGCTAAAAATAAAATAATATTAATTACGTAAATTAAGTTGATCTGTTACAATGCTTAAAATCATAATTTTTATGTGAAGCATCAAATGTATTTGTTACATGTTGGTTAAGAAAGTCTACGATTTCTTTTCAAAACTTTTTTTTGTAATTCTTGTTGTTGCTTGTTTGTTGCAGATACGGCTTGCGAAGTGCTGAGTCAGGTCTTATTGTTTCTTCTTTTGACATTGGTAGTTTGGTTGTGGTTGTTTTTATATCTTACTTTGGTGGGCGCAGCCACAGAGCTCGTTGGGTTGGTTGTGGAGCAATTGGGGTTGCATTAGGTAATAGGAGTTAGTGAGCTCAAGTCTAAATGCTTTTGTTTGTTGCGTAAAACCAACTGCTGAATGCACGTTGCTAAATTTTAACTTAAATTTTAGGTGCAATTTTATTTTCCCTTCCCCAGTTTTTAGTGCTTCCATATCAGTTACCCAGCTTAGCTTCCGAACCCTCTGCTGAAGTTTTATGTTCAATAAATAACACAAACTCCAGCAATATGCTTTGTGAAGCTCAGGTAAGAATTGGATTTTTTATAAAGTGATGAAGATTATTTTTTTTACTTTTTTTTAACTTAGTCAAGCTGTTGTCATCATACTCATGGCCTATAAATAAAAAGTATAGCTTGAGGAAGTTTTATAAATACGTTGTATTGCAGCAGACCAAGATATTTACTTTTTTTTTTAATTTTGTATCAAGTTATTCATAAATACAGGGTGTTTCAAAAAATTTGACATCATTTGACATGTAAATATTACAGAAACTACATACTCGAATCAAATGAAATTCAACAGGTTTAATGTTGACCAAAACAAGATTTATTCCTGTAAATTTGAATAAGAAATTCAAAGGCACCTGAATTTCATGAAAGGTTTTACAAATATTCAATATGCACACCGCCTGTAACGCGGCACACGTGAAGTCGGTACTCTGGCTCCTCCTGTTGAATCCCACCTGTTGAATTTCATTTGATTCGACTATGTAGTTTCTGTAATAGTCACACGTCAAATGATGTCAAATTCTTTGAAAAGCCCTGTATTATGATTACATAAACTGCCAGACTATAAAAATTATTTGTCGGCAGTGTGGTCGAGGGGTTGCGAGCGCCGCATTGATGCTGAACGCGGTCACGGTTGGATAGCGCATAACGTTGGTCACGGTTCAAAGCCTTCTGGCCTTATTCTGTTGTTTCCCTGGGAAAGGCGATTTGCGACACTTTTCTCTGGTCGGTAGTGCTAGCACGCATATTTAAAGTTCAGTCATATCTCCAAATGAAAAAAGTAAAAACTTATAATAAAAAGTTTCAACCAGACAGCATTTGATATCTCCAAAAGCAGGTCGGCTTAACTACATGAGGGCTGTCTTAAATGTGGCACTGCCGACGCTTTTCCCCGAAGGATAAATAGAAATAAAATAATAATTAGCATTACTTAATTAATTTTAACAGCCTATTTTGCCTATTAGACTTATTAAAAGCACCTACTCGTCAGGAGGTTATTTTAATAATTCTAGGGTCTAGGCCAGGGGTGGGGAACCTTTTACTCTATGAAGGCCGCACTAACAATCATAATTAAGCAGATGGCCGCAAGGAGACTGAGAAAAAAAGTCTAAAGGTTAACTTTGACAACAATTTAGCTAAGTTCATGTAAAATATAAAATTTAATGTTATCCTTTCTCAAAACTTAGTGCAGGGGTGGGAACCTTTCTAAAAATAAAGGCCACACCAGCACTATCCGCTCTCCCTTGAGGCCACAGACAATAAATGTGCGAACTTCTATATAATACTAATACTGCAGTTATTAATGATATAATTATGCCTATAATCAGCATGAAAATTTAAAGATTATTGAAAAAAAGAAACAGAAAATGTATTGTTCACTTATCTTTTAATCGTTTAATGACTTTTCTGCGGTTGCTTCTGTTGAACCAGCATTGAGATATTTGGTTCCAATGAAGACGTTTTGAGCTTTAGTTGGTTTTCAAGATGTACGTCTGTTATCTGAGTTCTCAAATCATTTTTTATTTGTCTCATGTAAGAGAATGATGATTCACAAAGATATGTTGAACAGAAACACGATATCAACTTACGTGCGTGTTCACGAAGACGAGGATACTCTGTTGCTCCCTTCCATATTCTTGCGGGATCTTCTTTATTGTCGAATTGTGCTTTAACAATGTTATCTTCAGATAACTCAATAAGCTCCATCTGGAACTTTTCTGGTGCTTCAGAAAAATCAAGTACGTGTGGCTGAAAAGCCAGCTTTAATGTCATTTCATGCTTCTCAAAATCCTTGAATCTACCGTTATATTCTTCGATCAGGTTATCTAAAACTGTGACGTATCTTACAACACATTCACTAGTGTCGTCGCTCCTTCCATTCATTAACTTTGCTAACTCGGGAAAATAATTTTCTGAAAGATTTGATTTTTCAAGTAGTGATCGGAAAAAAGACAACTTCTTCCGAAATACCTGAATTTTTTGCCACATCTCGAAAACAGATTTATTTTTACCTTGCAGAGAGACATTTATCGTTTAAAGGCCAAGGAGAAGGTGGATGGATTTGGTGAGAGAAGACATGGAAAGGGTTGGAGCTAGGGAAGGAGACGAAGTAGACCGAGTGAAATGGAGATTACTGTCGCGCTGTGGCGACCCCGAGTAGGGAGAAGCCGAAAGAAGAAGAAGAAGAAGAGAGACATTTAATTCGTTCTGTTTTGCCATGATATCACACAAAAAAGCAGTGTCTTGAAGAAAATTAGCATCTGATAATACGCAGTTTTGATTGTTCTCATTATACAGTTGAATTATTTTCTCACGTAAAGACAAAATTTTCACTAAAACTTGACCTTGCGATAACCATCGCACTTTCGAATGGTAGGGCAAATCTGCACTGATGATTTCCTCATCCAACATGAGCATTTCTCGAAAATGGCGATGTCTTGTAGAATTTGCGCGAATATAGTTTACTATGGCCACAATATTCTTCAGAGTGTCATCGAGAATGACAGATTTGGAACAGAGGTTTTGCTGATGTAATATACAATGAAAGGAAATAAAATCTTGATTTACAAATTCCTTTTTGAGATGTGCTACGAATCCTTCATTTTTACCAGTCATAGATGGGGCACCATCTGTGCACACGCTCACTATATTCGCAAAATTCAGACTTTTTTCAATAAATTTTTCTTTGAAGTCGTTGAAAACATCAATTCCTCGTGTCCTCCCTTTAAGGGTGCCTAAAGCAAACAATTCTTCGTATACTTCAAATTCTTCAGTTACTGCTCGAACAAAATACAAGACTTGTGCGGAATCTGTTGCATCTGTTGATTCGTCAAGTGCTACTGAATAATAGGTAGTGTTTTTATTCATAACATTCGTTAACTGCTCTGTTATGTTTTGAGCCAATTCCTGCTGCCGATCAGTATTTGTTCTTCTTGATAAAGGTATGTTCTTATATTTGTTGATCTTGTCTGGATCTAAGCATCCTACAACTTCAATGATACAGTCCTTTATCAGTTGTGAATCGCTGAAAGGTTTACCTTGTTTTCCAAGAAGATATGCAACTTTGTAGCTGGCCTCAGTAACAGCTTTATCCTGATGTATTATTCTATGAAAAAATTGCTGTTGTTTTTGTCTTCCTTCTTTCAACTTCTTTAATGCAATACTTCGAGATTCACCTTCTAATTTAGCATGCTTGTTGTCCTTATGAGTACTATAATGCTGATGCGCATTGTATTTCTTTATTGTTGCAATTGTTGTTTCACAGAGCAAGCATTGCATTTTGCCATTATCTGACACAACGAAATATTGCAACTCCCACTCTTCATTGAAGACTCTGTGTTCATCTTTTAATGTTCTTTTCAATTTCTTGGACATGATATGGGTAGAATGAACTAATTTACCTCAAAATGCGCTAAAAATGCGATAGCTGTTTTATAAGTTCAAGTTATATGATAAATATCAATAACTGTTCAATAACACTGTATTTGGCATCAATGCACTACTTATTGCTAGCAAAATTTATAAATTAAAGGACTTATCAAAGTAAAATTGTTTTTAATATGTTGTACACAAAAATATATATAATTCAGTGCAATCACTGTAATGCAACACTCAAAATAAAACTATCAGCAAATATTTTTATGAATTCAAACAAATATGACGACACCTTCACTGCTAATACCGAACTGATCTGCAGCCTTTTTTCTCTCTCTCTCGTATTGGTGGCAGAGTCACGTTCACGTGATCTCGCACACGTTATATCTTGAACGTGTGCAAAAATACTTATTGCCACCGACTTCTGATTTATACAGAGGTAAACGTGTTCATTTTTGGCAGTTTTATTCGATTGTAAAAACTAGTTCATATATGCATATGATAACATAGTGATAATAAGGATGATGTTGAAAAAAATCTGAAAATGGCAAAATAATGACAAATCGTGTATGACATTATGATATATTTATTCGATGCCAAACACGCTCCAATAATGCCAATTGACATTAAATGGTCATACCTGGCAACACTGTTTAACACTGCCACCGATCAGAGTTTTTGTTGCATATGTAACCAATAACGAGCGCGTTTACATCCTTTGTAGCACGATCTGACGAACCAACGGCGAGTAAGGTATGACGTGTGCTGTTTAATTTTTCTAATGGAAGCTGTACCACTACCTTTTACTGTACTGTGACACTACTACGAAGCTATCTGAAACAAATAGAGGCGGGAAGCAGTGGGCTAAACAACAACCGAACAAGAATGTAGCATGAGTAAAACATAGTGAGCGGCACTAGTACACAAACTATACATGAAAGAACTGCTCTTACTGCTATAAATAGTACGTTTTTGCTTTGCTTGAAATGTAGATTTCACAAATGCCAAATTTAAAGTGATAATAGATAACTAATAGTGTCAAATTATACATAAATGACAGAAAAGAAATATCTAGCGTTTACAGAACTGGTATTTGCTACTCTTAGGTGTCAGATGTATAATTCTGAGTTTAAGTTTTAAAGAACTTCCATAAGCCACGGAAGGCCGCACTTCATGACTCAGAAGGCCGCAGGTTCCCCACCCCTGGTCTAGGCAAAACGGATTGTTAAAATATGTATAACCACTCTGACTTTTCTGATGAACACCGATCACAAAAAATCGTAAAAAATACAATTAGATATATTGACAAAAATGCATGTACCTGTGAATATACAGTGGTACCTCGGGATACGATTGTTTCTGATTACGTATATTTTGGCTTACGAACCGATTCTCGAAGAAATATTTGTTTCGAAATACGAATGAAATAAAACACATGGTCAAAAAAATTACATATATTAAAGTGTTAAGTTGAAGTACACTGTTAGTTTTTGTAATTGTTTCACACTTAACAATGTACTATACGACTGTTTCGGATGAGTTGCAACAGAATTTTCATTATTCATAATAACACAATGTGTATTATTATTGTTGTTTTATTGATTTTATTAATATCTTATTGTTTGTTTAGATATGTATCTTTGAATATGTGCTTATAATGACCAATTTTTGCCTGGGGAATATAATATTTACACTTTATAGGACTGGGCTTGGGTGGGTTGGAACCGATTAGGGCATTTACATGTAAATCTTGCTTCTGCATACGAATAATTCACCTCACGTTCGTGAGGCATGAAGCACCACTTTATTTAAAAAGATGCATATAAATATATCGAAAGAAATACATATAGGCCAAAATATATTGAAAAGAAATGCATATAAATACATTTTAAAAAAGCGTATAAATATTAATACATAGGTCGTATAAGAAAGCCCAAGATATACCCCATAAGCTTTTTATTCAAAACTCATTACCAAAAAGAAATTTATAAAAATAAAACATTTCGTGGAATTTTTTACAAAACGAATGAGTTAAGCGTGATATCGATCACATGGTGACTTCATTTTGCAATTTAGTACAAGCTAAATGGTAGTTGCAACCTAGAAACTGGTGTAATATATCATTTAAAGATTATGCAATGCACTACAATAGGGATGACCAAAGCCAGAATTATGCCAAAGCCGAAGCGTTTGTACTTAATGTAGAGACAAAATCGTCCCAACAAATTCGAATCGTTAGCCATGAACAAACTTGAAAATATATATTTATTTAGTAGAAGGACTATTGCGGTCTCCACAGAAATTTTACGGAGTAATTCAGAAATAAAAAGATATTATTCAATAATATTTCTCCACTGGTAAGCGAGTAAGTT
The DNA here is from genome assembly GCA_963680785.1 of Diplosoma virens. Lineage (NCBI taxonomy): Eukaryota > Metazoa > Chordata > Ascidiacea > Aplousobranchia > Didemnidae > Diplosoma > Diplosoma virens. The sequence continues at coordinate 41,352,127 of OY796880.1, forward strand.
TTTCTCCACATTTCTTTTATTAAAAATTTCACTATAGTTAACTAATTTAAAACTTTCCAATAATTCAATGACATAATTTGATAAAATTTCCCTTTCATTGGTTCTTGGTTTTTTTGGATTAACTTTTGAACAGCTTTTAAAAATAAATTGTTATTATTCTAAGCAAGACAATTTGACGGACCAAATTGGCGGGAGATTATTCGACGGGACAAATTTGTCGGCCAGCCAATTGGCGAGCCAATTTGGCGGGAAAATAAATAAAAATAATTTACCTTCACTAGCGTAAACAAAAGGATAGAAAGTCACTCCGCCTTGGTATTCCAATGGTCTGGCGTGAACCGAAAAACCATTTCAATGACTGCTACTTCTGTGCAATCAAGGGAAGGGAATCAACAGGAAGAACAGGAATTTGTTGGTTTATCCAAACCTCGAGTCTGCAATTAGGCCAATTCCACACTGCAATGAAATTCCTGTTCCAGTGTTTAAAGGCTTGGCCGGTCAGTGTTTAAAGACTTGCCTGTTCCAGTGTTTAAAGAAAATTGCCTGGTTCTGAAGAAGACCAAGCCTCAATTTTTATCCACTGACAGTAGTGAAGCCACTGCTTCAGATGTCGGTTTTCCTCCTTCTTCATTACCACAGCTTTTTTCTCAAGGAGAACTTAATGATCTGACTAGAGATCGCAACCTTTCCAAAGAATCTTCTGAACTTCTAGCTTCAAGACTCAAAGAAAAAATATACTTCAGCTTGGAACTCTCATAACCTTCTATAGAAAACGCCATATTGAATTCTTGCCATATTGCACTCAGGAAAACGACATAGTATATTGCAACGACGTTGCCGGCCTGCTGCGGCAGCTTGGTGTTCAACAATATGATCCTCAAGATTGGCGCCTTTTTATAGACAGTTCCAAAAGAAGTTTAAAATGTGTTCTTCTTTACAATGGCAACTTATATGGATCAATTCCTCTAGGCCAGGGGTCGGCAACCCCTGGCACGCGAGGTGATTTTATACGGCACGCGGCGTCGTGAATATTTTTCAAAAACACGTTTACGGACCTTTTTTTTTTTTTTTTAGAGATCACCCTGATTTTGGGAGAAAAATAGGGAAATCAGAGATGAAATTGAAGTGAAGACTTTTTTTTTTAAAAAACATCCTGATTTTGGGAAAAAAATAGGGAAATCAGAGATGAAATTGAAGTGAAGACCTTTTTTTTTTTTTTTAGAGAACATCCTGATTTTGGGAGAAACATAGGAAAATCAGAGATGAAATCGAAGTGAAGACCTTTTTTTTTTTAGAGAACATCCTGATTTTGGAAAAAAAATAGGGAATCAGAGATGAAATCGAAGTGAAGACTTTTTTTTTTTTAGAGAACATCCTGATTTTGGGAGAAACATAGGGAAATCAGAGATGAAATCGAAGTGAAGACATCGGAACGAAACGTATCTTTTGACATTGAATTTCACAACTTGGCACACTGGAAAGAAAACGTTGCCCACCCCTGTACTATATTATTAAAAATAGTTCGGCACGCGCAGCTAACAAAATTCAAAAACTGGCACACTGCGTTGACAAGGTTGCCGACCCCTGCTCTAGGCCATTCAATGACCCTCGAAGAAAAATATGATGAAATCAAGTTTGCTCTGGAAAAAATTTCATATACACAGCACCAATGTATCATATGTGTCGATTTGAAAATGGTTGGGTTCCTCCTCAGGCTACATGGTGGCTATACAAAATTTCCTTGCTTCTTGTGTTTGAGGGACAGCAGGGCAAGAACAGAGCACTGGATAAAAAAAGATTGGCCTGTGCGCAGTGAGCTGATTCCTGGCTCTCTCAATGTTCTGGCTCCTCCTTTGGTGGAGCGTTCCAAAATTGTGTTTCCTCCTCTTCACATAAAGCTTGGCATTATGAAACAGTTTGTGAAGACTCTTGATAAAGATGGCGGCTGTTCTAAATATATTTGCATGAAATTTCCAGGCCTAACAATAGAGAAATTAAAAGCTGGAATTTTTAATGGACCCCAGATTCGAAAGTAAATGAATGACGCAAATTTCTGTAATTTTATGAATCCTGCAGAAATGAGCGCCTGGAGGGCGTTTACAAATGTAGTAAAATTCTTTTTGGGAAGAACAAAGGTGCCCACATTACTCACAAGTCTCCATCAACTGAGTGCAAATATGAGCATCAAGTTACATTTTTTGCACAGCCATCTTTCCCGTTTTCCAGAAAATCTAGGTGATCTGACTGACGAGCAAGGGGAGCGCTTCCATCAAGACATCAGCGACATGGAAGTTCGCTATCAAGGTCGTTGGGATGCCACCATGCTTGCAAATACTGCTGGTTTATCAAGCACGATGATGCAGGAGCTTCCCATTCTAGTAATCAGTAAAACGTTAATTTATGGTTGATGATGTCTATGCTTAGCATTTTTTACAACTTCAAGCTTTAATTGTGAATATTTTGGTGTGATTCCATGAATATGTGCCATAAAGTTAAATAAAAATATTGTTTTTTCTTTTTGCCTGTCTTTATTGTAGCTATTGGCTTCCTACAGAGAGGGGTATACCATAGCAGAAAAACTAAACCTGACAGAGAAAAAGTGACAGCATTTCTGGAATCAGCGTCGTCAAATTAGGTAAAAAGAGTTAAAACAACATCTTAGGCACCATGACAAAAATTTTTTTTGTTGGCCTTTGTAATCAAACAAAATTACCTTAATTTTTTTTTCTAACACTTGAGACAAAACTTGCGGCCGTTGACTGATCGATGACCGAAAAAAGAGGTTGGACAATCTTTCGGAATATTTTGATTTCAAACCGCGCGAGCATTTTGAAATCATCCTAATTTTCTATGTGCAAATGTTATTTGTTCGGTGACTGTCCGTTGGACGTGTTTAATCGTGCGTCAATTATTACAAAAGGTCAAAACGTATCTATTCAAATTGCAAAAGTTCAAAACGTATCTATTCAGACTTGGTTGAATGCTTGTTCTTTAAGATATGCGCATTGCTATTGCGACTTTCTGTTGCTTCATGAATGGCAATGCAGAAAGAAATATGCAAGCAATTATTTTTCAATAAAAAAATCAAAAAAGTCGGCATACTGTACTTATGTGCTTCACTCGAACCATCACTAAACAGCATATCACTGCTTTAATGTTAAACCAAAGACAATTTAGATTGAGCATAATTAATTTTATTCCAGGTACGAACGTTTTATACAGAAAAAAATTAAAGCATCATAAAATACAGTAGTTCAATTAATTAAACTTAAAAAAGCTTGCTGAAGCCAAAGATTCCGCAGAAAATAAGTTCCAGCGTCGGTACATCCCCACACTACAATAGAAAAACTATTTGGGGCCACAATAATTGTATATTATAGTTGAGTAGTCGCAGACTAAGATTTACTGTTTTTTATCCGCATTTTCTAAGTTGCAAATGACTACGTATAGTTATATAATATATTTTTTTAGGAACCGAATTCCATCTATCTTTCTGTATTTGTACTATCAAATTTTATAATTGGTATTGGCTCAACACCGATTTACACACTCGGTTCCACGTTTATATACGACAATGTGCCCAAAGATGATGCTTCTGTTTACATTGGTAAGTTGATTGTCGTTTTTTTTCATGTTGAATGCTGTAAATGTTTTCTGAAGATGAAAACATTTGTCGGGTATTTTTATGTTTTTTTTAAGGTAATAGCTAAGCTGATATTGAGTTTAACTTTTATCAATATCACCTGACTGCATTGCCAAATCTCTTAGATTTTAAAAACGTTTTTGATTTTTTTTTGTACTTTTAGATTTATTGAGTTTTCGTAATACCAATTCTTACCTACTTTGCTATATTTATAGAACGGTTTTTTTGTTTTCTAGCATTATTGTTTTTCATGTTTTGTGCCATTGTGACCTTCGTTGCCTATAGAAAAAAAAAAGACAAATAAAGCCAACAGTTGCAAAGAGTTTTTGTAATTTTCTGTGATCAACGTGTAGTCTAGTGCAGGAATGTGCAAACTTTTTAGCTCGAGGGCCGAATTTGAAGGTTGAATTTATTTGCTGGCCGCGTTATAGTAATCTCTAAAAATATTGATCTTTATTGATTTGTCTCGAATTTTTTAGTTTTCCTCCTAAAAAAAAAAGTCTTCGCTGGATATAATTCTTTAATTTTCTGCTTTTCATATTGAAACGAAGCTGTTCTTTAAAAAAAAGGTCTTTGCTGGAAATATCCCGCACAATTTCTCGACGCGGGTCGCAGTTTGCACACCCCTGATCTACTTCCATATACTTACCATATATTATATAATTCAAAAATAAAATTTATAAAGGTCATCAAACCTTGCTACAGCGTGTCAAAACTTGTTTCTTTAGTCTTTTTGCTTTCACTATCACATATCCGTGGTTTGTTAATTCAAATAAATGAGTCGGGTTCATGAGCTAAACATCTATTTCTTTAATTTGGCTTTTTTACCTTTATAGCTGCGACTGCTTTGAATAAGCCTTTTTTCAGCTACGTATTGAACACGGCAGCTGTTGCTAACCGTTCCAAGCTTTGGCTTTCAATTCAATTCAATTTTATTTTGTCGTCAAACAACTTTACTCAGAACAAAAATGTAGTTTGTTTCAACAGCCAAGTCATAAAGCGGATAGAATATTTTGGTGATTTCAATTTGAGTTGGGATTTTAAAATTTGTTTAAATTTTACAATCTGTTTGCTATGTAATGAAAAACTTAAGTTTTTGCAATTATTAGGCTAGACCTTATTAATTGATCTTAACTATTATTCAATGTTTAACTTATTAAAAAATGATTTAAAGATCATTTTGGTAAAATTGGCTTTTAAATTTTTGTCTGACTCTTTCATAACTGAAACTAGAATGTAGTTTACAAAACACTTGGATACACACATGTTTAGTTGCGAAATTAAAATTTCTTCTATGTAGGCTACTATGCAAAGCGAACTTTGACCCATTTCGGAGTAAAAATCAACTTAATTGATCGGAATAAAATTTATCTTGTAAATTGCCAGTAATGCTGATATAGAAATTTTTTTGTCATGACAATGTCAATAAAAGTTCCATGAAGATAAATTTTTTGACAAAGCAAAACCAAATCGATTTATGCTACAAAAAAACTCAGGGCATTTCAAAAACAGAACATTTACATGTGCTTTACCTCAACTTAAAAAAAAGTAAATTAATAATTGGATTTGGAGAAATTTTATGCAAGTCAGGAAGTTTCAGATAGCTCTGTTTTTGTAAATCAAAAATAGTTTTTTGTTAGGGCAAGCAGATCGTCTTCACTGTTTACTAAGCAAAAAATTGATAACCAATAATCCTAGCTTCAAAGCCGTTTTGAATACAAACAATTAAAACTGCGTCTATTCTTTCCAACAAATCTTAAAAGTTAAGTCTTATAGAAATCTCTTTAAACATTTCACAAAACAACACTAAGTCAAAAATCATGTTTTTGCTTTCGATTAGATTAGCTTGTTATCAATATCAACATTAATTCGGGTTTAAAAACTAAAATCTCTATGTAATCTGATATTTTATTCAATGCAACCGTTTCGTAAGAAACTTAAAATTAAGAAAGCTTTCAAGCTTTACTGTAAGTTACCAGTTACTATTATATGCTATTATTAAGTTACTATAAATACTTAGCCTCATTGTAAGCAATTGTGAAAATTATATCAAGCAATATACAAAGACGACCTTTTTTTTGCGCGCTTACTTAAAATTCTTACACGTAAAAACTTTGTAGGCCTATTAATTTTTTTAATTTTTTGCTTTTATTCAGACGTAATTTCGATTTAATTTAAAAATTTCAATATTATTGACGTTATGTCTGGATCTAAATTTCGAAACAACAATTTATGGAGTTTTTCCAATTGTAAACCAGCAAGCTCTAGAGCAGGAGTGTGCAAACTTTTTAGCTCGAGGGCTGATTTCGAAGGTTGAATTTATTTTCGGGCCGCGTTATAGTAATCTCTAAAAATATTGACCTTCTTTATGGATTTGTCTCAAATTTTTTAGTTTTCCTCTAAAATCAAGGTCTTCTCTAAAAAAAAAAAGTCTTTGCTGGATATAATTCTTTAATTTTCTGCTTTTCATATTGAAACAAAGTTGTTCTTTAAAAAAAATAGGTCTTCGCTGGAAATCATTCTCTCATTTTCTACTTTTCATACTGAAACCAAACCAAGCTATAACATTAACTTATAAAAATAGTTATGATATTCATGCTAATCCAAACTAAAACGCTTTATTTGTGACATTGATTTTATCAAGCACCTCAAAAAAACAACGTTCGCGGGCCGCAGTTTGCACACTCCTGGTGTAGTGCTTTAAATACCCAATGGAAGAAAAATTTGCTTTTCAAAATTTGTAATAAAAAATAGACCATCATTTTGAATAATCAATAAAGCAAAATGCCGACTTCCCATTTTCGGTCTCAACAATGCGGATTCCAATGTCCTCTGCCCTTAGTAGAAAAATAAAAATAGGGAATATCGTTTTTTTAACCACGCTGGTAGTAGATTTGAACGCTTCAAAGTTGCTTGAAATAGTTTTTTAGAAGCCGAAAATCTTTGAAATATAGTTTTTTTATATCAATTGTACTAATGCTGCTTTCATTTGCAAAATTGTAGTCAAGATATAAGACCAAAATTTACATCAGCATACTTTTACTAATCAGTAATATTTTCTGGATTGAAATTGTTTATTGCAAAAGAATTTTTTTGAAAGATCGCGGACAAAGGGCGCCGTTCGAAAGCGCGCACGTTTGGTATCTGTTCCATTAAATCTCCTGAGTCAAATGACAGCTGAGATTATCAAAGACAGATAGCAACATTTTAAACTGAAAAATGCATAGTTTTGCTGATTAAAATCCAAGTTAAAAGAAAAATAGCGTTGTGTTAACTTTGCGCACAGCCATCTTTACCTTTTTCCGCAATAATTTGCTAAGGCTGAGCTCTTCATGCGGGTTACTGCTTACAGCATCGTCATTGAATGTACGGCAACGGCTTGTTACTAATTTTATTGTGTAAGAAAATTTTGGAACCCTGAAAATCTAACAGTGTTTTTACTAAAAGAACAAGTCTATGAACAGGCTTTTCAAGAATTCTCTTAAAAATAATGTTTTGTATTGGCGTTTTTGCCACTTTTTTAAGTAACGGCGCTGTGATTTTATTTTGCGAGGCAGCCTTATCAATCGCCATGACAACTCGTTGATAAAATTTGATTGCCGACTTTTACTGTATAAAAATATGGTTTCGTGTTTGCATCGAAGAAAGGTTTAAATGAAGCAATTGTGATATAGATTTGATGAATTTACTTTATAAATGTCACATGGATTGATACATTCCGTTCAGCCACTTTCGTTCCTGCTTTTTTTTTTAAGATATTCAATGTAACTTTGTCACTATTATGGTTGAAGCAATTGAGCAACCGCGCTTGTGATCATTGAATAATAATTTAGTATTTGAAATTCGTTGCTAAACACATTAGATCAGGGGCGACCTTTGGACAAGCTAAGACCCGTAACAATTTTTTGTGCGGCCCACGAGAGCCTCTAACAAATAAGTAAAAAAATTTTTAATTTCTTTTTTTTACGATCACTGATTTTTAGGTACGGCAGTCAAGAAATCTGAGACAGATTCAAAGCGAAAACTTTTTTTTAGAAATCTCTATGGTGCAGCCCTCAAACAAAATTAACTTGTGAATGCGGCCCTCAAGCTAAAAAGTTTTCCCCACCCCTGCGTTAGACATATTCGGTTTTTGTCGTTTGGAAGCAAAGACAACGTTCCCGGTTTAAACTCGGAGATAAAAAAGTTTATCAAAACATTTTATGGAAATTACTGCTCTGATTATTGCGCAACTCGAACGTCACTTCCTTGGTGAAATAACTTGAAATAGAGTTTTTGTACGAAGCTACCCTGCCTTTGCAGGGCTTCTAAAAGCAAAGAAGCTGTATTGGTCGTATAAAATAAAAACGATTTTTAAACGAGAACTTTTTGCGTGACTGAGCAATTTCCATGAACAATTATTGTACGTCAATTATGTTTTTAACTCACTTAACTACTAGTAATATTTAGCACAATGAAAAAAGTCAGTAACCGATTTGGATGAATTTGTAAACCGATTTAACTTTAAAAATGCGTGAATGCTGCGGGAATATTTTACGTATGTTAGAGTTGGAAGCCATGTTTGTTGCTGCTTCCCTAATACCCAGGCCTACAATGTCGTTCTTATTTCTAAGATTTGTCCCTATTATAAAAAGCATTGTCGTAGAAAACTTTGCTGTACTCATTAGAAAGAATTGTATTTATATTGGATTTGCGTCTTTATTTTATCTTGAACAATAATGTCAGGTTATAAACAAAGTTATTAACCGAAGTGACCGAAATATAAAGACGAGTAATTACCCAAATTAGTAACAACGCCAAGCAAAACAAAAAAAGAACTTCACTTGAAGTTTATCCAAAAAAAATTTTTAGTTTCTCTTGAAGACTTTCGTGTCAAAAAATACTGTATTTTTTTGTCGTCCTTATTTTACAGTCCAAATTAATGGTAGCCCTCCTGATACGGATAATGAAACTAAAAATTTGTCACAATGCGAAAATGCGTGCAGGAAGTGTGGCGCAGTTTTCGAAAACTTTCGCTTGAAGTGTGGCGCCTCGTCATTTCATTTCTCTTCAACTAAACGTAGTATCTGCTTGAGTTCTGAAGATCTTTGTTTGAAAAATCGAATATTATTAACGCCAAAGCTTGTAATTACGCGGCTGGTTGATTTTCAATTCACGGTTTATAATGGATATCTCTCGTAGGACGTGTTCAAATTCATTTGCCGAGCAAGCTAATACATGTCCTATCTGTTAACAGCAGGAAATTATATCGATTGAATTCATTAGATTTTTTATTCTGTAGAAACTGGTGAATTCATCTTGCTGAAAAATTTAAAATTGCATTATTACTTAAAAACAACAGAAAAAAAATTAAAGTCTGTTATATACATCAAATTATAAAAATTGGCGCGTATCTAGTAAATCTTGTATGTCCGGATTCGTTTTAATGTAAATTTTTTCCGAATTTGGATAAATTTAATAAATGAGTGATTTTATGAACAAAGAACAAATTTTTTTTTAATAAAAACGAATCTTCGGCTATTTCGGATAAAGATTTCTTTTTTTATTATTGTAATCTAGATTTTTGGTTTGCAACTGCCTTAGGTTATTTTTTGTTAATGCAATATTTTAAACATGATTCTCCCCTATGTGTAACTGCGAATTTAATCGGTCTATTATACCTACCTTTAGATTCTGGAACAGTGGTTTCCAACGTGGGCCAATTTGATTTTCAGAAATTGAATACAGTTTCAAAGCAATTGCCTTTTTTTGCTAGTATTTATCTTTAAAATTGAACAAAATCGAGAATTGGTCACTAATTAAAATTGAAGACCTTTTTTTAGTCATCACTAGATTTTTGGGAAGAAAATCTGTGACATTTTGTCATGTCTTTTGCAATGCTACAAGATGATGATTCGGGTAAACGTCATAAAATTTGGATAAAACAGTATTACCTCAAAAAATTTCTTCAACTGGTACGGCTAGTATTACCACATAAGAAACATTAAAAATAAATAACGTAGCTTATAACTAAACGCATATAATTATAGAAATCAAAATGAACAAAAATTATAAGTTTAAATTTAAAACTTAGCCTGTTACTTATTCATAATACATTTGCTTTAACACTGTGGTTACAAGCTCATGCTAGGCTACAGATTTCTGAACACCGAAATGCGTCTGATAGGATATTTCAAGGATTAGGAAACTTTTTTAACACAAGGGATATTAAAGAGAATCTACTGGAGGTTGCACAAGGTTTTACTTTTAGAAAAGCGTAAGTTGCCTATCGAAGTCAAGTAAAAACTCAAAAAATATCTTCATTTAAAATTATTGATCTAAAAAAACCTTTTTGTTATTAGAAAAATTTTGCGAAAATAGCGGAAAAAAGACCAGAGAAAGTGGCAAAGGAGCTTATGTGGGGCTGCAGCTTGTCTTTCCCTGGGTTATTCGACACAATGATTTTGTTACTTTAAAGAATTACATCATTCTCTCGCTCATGAGTTTAGTTAAGATGATGCTTATCAATATCTAAAACAGTTATTCCTATTTTCCTCTAATTCGGATAAATTTATCCCTCAAATCGAAACTGTCGGTATTGACCTGAGTTTACCGTAGTTGATTGTACTATCAACTTGATGTAATTTTAGCGCCTTGAGTCGCTGTCGTTGTGAAATAGATGATTTTATATAATAAGTATTCCAAGCATTAATATTTTACCATCGAAAAATAAGTAGGAAATCATTTCCAACTCTAGGATTTCTTACTTCCCTTCTACTTCTTTCTCATTTTCTCTATTTTCTTTTGCTCTACTACTTCCTAGAGTTAGGAGTGATTCAAGAAATCACTTCCGACTCTAGGATTCCTTGCTTCCCTTCTACTTCCCTTTATAATTTCCTCTATTTTCTTTTGTTCTACTACTTCCTGGAGTTAGGAGTGATTCCCTATTCATCTTTCTATTGTTAACTTTTTGCTTGCCATAAGACTAGCGACAATAATATTTGTTTTTTTTGCTATGCAAAGTCCTTTTGATGACATGGTAAATTGATAACAATCGATATTCATAAAATCTCATCAAATTAATTTTTTTCGCTTGTGCTTGACGAACATTTCTTCGCCATTGGCTTGTTGTAAGAAGTGTTGGTTCTTTATCTCCACTCTGTACGGTTGTTATTTGAAAACTTTTAAATTCGCAAATTTAGTTGTGTTGGTAGGCAAATTTGTCAAAATTCTTAAAATCTGTTTTTTTGGTCTTGTTGGTTATTGATTGAAATTTTTGTGAAATTTCAGGATAATTCAAGTTAATTTGAACAAAATGTCAGAAACGTTTTTGAACTAAATTCGTTTAGTGGTTGAAATTCTCTGCCATGGTAACAAAAGTGTCTAGACCTTGACCATATTTTATGAATTTTACGAAGAAGCGCTTCACGAACCGTAAAATTTTGAATATGAAGTGATGGGCAACTGCTGACCAAGTTTTAAAAACTACAGCATAACGCAATATACAGATTAGTCCAGATCTTTCATCAATAACCAACGTATGGTTGAATTTAATGAGGAACAGCTAGAGTCAAAAGGTAGTTTAGCTGATTGTGGTCGTTGTGAACCTCAAAAAGGAACCGCTTTCTGCCGTGTACATCAGATTATTCGCTTCAGATTAAGTGTTGCATCGTTCAAATTAATTATAACTGCGATGCGCCTTAAGGCCCGTTTCCACTACGACCGTGGAAAAAAGCATTCTTTGTTTGTTTTATTGATTTTTTTTGTGCTCGCTTCAATGTCAACCGCTCGCTTCAATCAAAGATAAATAAAAGAAACAAAGAATGCTCTTTTCCACGCTCGTAGTGGAAACGGGCCTTTACTGCACATTGTCTCGAAAGCCACAGCGAACACGCTCCATTGTCAGCAGCAGAACCATCAATAGTACTTAATCACATGACAGTATTGTTTATTGGCTTTTCTATTGACTTTTTGAATTTTTTTTTAATCTATATTTTCATGAATTTCTTATAAAAATGTTTTTGGTTCGATTTGTCTTTCGAAAGAAATTTACGTTGCCACGAAGGTGTGAACAAAAGATTTGAAGCAACCGAAACCATGAAAGGTTTTTTGGATATGTCTGAACGAAAAAACAGCTTGCAGTTAATTTCTTCTGCTCGCGTCATTTTGCTATAATTCGATGTGCTTTGCTGTAATTTTACTGTAAGATCGATTGGGCATTTTATGATTTATGCAATGTGCTAATCTAAACGGGTAGACGAAACCAGTTTTTGTTTTCCATACAAAAAGCTGCAAAAAAAGTCGGTCATATACTTCTTTAAACGGAGCTTGAGGCCCGTTTCCACTACGAGCGTGGAAAAGAGCATTTTTTGTTTGTTTTATTGATTTTTTTTTGCGCTCGCTTCAATTTCAACCGCTCGCTTCAATCGAAGATCGATAAAAGAAACAAAGAATGCTCTTCTCCACGCTCGTAGTGGAAACGGGCCTTTAGTAAAATTTTGTTTGTAAATCTACAGTACATAAAAATTAAAATAAATGCGTTTAATTGCTATCAAAAGCACCGAATTTGTTACGATACTAGCAGGTATTGGTTAGTAATAACGTACCCGCTTTTTTGAATGGAAACAGCTTTTCTGTTAGCAGATTTTGAGATGGAAAATGTCTTGTTAAATATTAATACATGTACATGACGCCGTAAAGTTTATCTGCTAGTTGTAAACTTTTAAGATTGATTTGCAAAGACGTTGTTTGAAGTTGAAAGTGTTTAGTCACTGAAATCAGCAAGCAACTACAAATTCTTCAAATTTAACTTCTCGGATAACTTTGCTCGCGAAAAAAATTTTTTTTTTAAGTAGCCTGAAGCCGTGTAAACATATTAAACAGGTGATTTCGTAAGTTTTTTAAAAAACCCTTTGTGAACGCCGTAAATCTGGACGAACCTCCATCTTGTGAGGTATCATCTGAGTTCTAACTACAACATAAAACATCTACGAACAGATCTAAAATTCAAATTCAAGAAACTTCTAATCATCTAATAAGATTTTTGTAATAGTATGTGTACCTTCCAAAATGTTTTTTCAAACCCTATGACTAAAAACCTAACGTGCTCTTGCATTCAATACCATTTCTTTTGCTTCGTTTTTGTCATCAAGAGAAACGTAAACTAAAGCTTCTTTTTAACTACGAGCGTGGAATCGAGTATTCTTTATTTGTTTTATTGATTATTATTTTATTTCTTTTCGCGCTAAGCGAAGCAAAAAAAACAATAAAAGAAATAAAGAATAATCTCTTCCATGCTCGTAGTGGCAATTGAAATGAACCTTAAGTCCTTTAATGTCATGTTTATTTAGAGCTGTGGTCAGTACAAAATAAAAATCAATTTACCAAAAATTCGTAAGTTTTTGCTCGATGTGTTAACCTTGATTTTTATATTGAATTAAGAAATCAATAGAACAATTTTTATCTAATGATTGTATTAACAAAATTCTACTGTATTTTACATAGTTGGATCGAGGTAAAAAGAACTCATTTTTTTCTACTAAGTTAAAGTTTGTGAGTTTATTTAAACAACCAAAATTGCCTAAAAACCTTAATCGTGATATTGATAAATTCAAGGCACATCGTTCGGTCACACAACTTATGTGCAAGCCTTTCGTTTCGCATGCCTCGAAGTGATTTGCATTGTATCATATTTTGAGTAGACTTGATATATTACTGTTAGTCGCTAATAAAACTTTTGACTATTCCGTTTGATTTACGTTTTTCAGCCATTTTGTACGCCATTGGTGCTGTCGGACCAGCTGTTGGCTATCTTTTAGGAGGATTTTTTTTAACTTTCTACATTGACCTTGATTCTCAACTGTCTTCAGATGATCCCAGATTTTTAGGAGCGTGGTAAGGCTCGTAATGAGGTTTAATCATATTTCTATTTAAACGCGATTAGATTCATAAACTTGTCTCGTTGTGTTATGTCATTTTGCGTTTATCATGTTTTGATTCGTTTTTCTGACTACATTTTTACATAAGGAAGTTGTGTTTGATTGATTAATCATTACCGCTATTGTGTAATTTTAGCGGCAAAATTGTAAATTTGGTTAATAGTCATTTTTTAATTGTGAAATATTTTATTTTTGTTAAAAGATGATTACTGATACAATGCAGATTTGCAACAGACCACTGTGACTTTTTTTGATCAAACGCGCAAAATTTCCCCTTATGAAAGTAGCCAAGTAAGAAAAAGCACCATTTTGTTTGCCTGCGTAATCGAAGTTGTCTTATTTAAGTCTCACCTTTCCTTGTGTTGTGGTTTCTTTTGGAAATGACACTTTCCTTGGTTTCTTGGTCTTAACAAGCAACACTAAATAACAGTTATACTTATGAATAACTAAAAATATGAAATACTAAGTTTTAACCTGATAGCAGTATCTTCCATAAGTAGGTCGATGCAATCGCTTGGGATAGGTTTAAATAATGAATCCGCCTTTGTCCTGCATTTCGAAATGCAAAAATAGCTTATGCGATAGATCGAAGATAAGTTTTGCGAGATGATGGCTCGGATAAAAAACGCTGCTAGATCAGTGATAAACCTGCCGTGCTTGAATTATTTATTTGACAGGTGGTTGGGATACCTCGTATGCGCGGGATTCATCATTTTCATCTCGATGTTTCTTTTGATGTTTCCCCGGAAATTACGCATGCCTGTCATTGACGCGTGAGTGAATAAGATTCGATCTTTGTTGATATCGATATCGCGGCGGAGTTGGAAGGAACACAGTTTTGATGGCGATTATAATTACGTTCGAGATGGTGTTGGTTTAAGTCGCACTCCGGTGTTTTTTGTTTTTGAGAAAGGTTAATGTCACTTCCTCCGGGTTGCTTGTCTTAATAACACAGTTCGAAGTTATAGTCGTCTATGAATAACTAAAAAAAATACTTCTACTGGACCGCGACAAAAAAGTTCGAGTAATTGATGGTTTCGACGTTCTTCTATAAATCACAATGATAATTACGTTCTTAATAGGATACAATGATATGGAGAGCCGCTGAAACAGTTTACTCGTCTAAGAAAATCCCCTCCTGCTCAGAATTATGCAAAGGCAAGCACGTCGCAGCTCAAGCGTGATCGCCATCAAAAACCCCAGAGAACCAAGTACAAATTTAACGCTAAGCAAATCGTGACATGTCTAAGCAGCAAATCAATCGGGTCCGTGTAATTGCTGGATGTTTGGTCGACATACCGCGCTTTTGGCGCAGCCTTGCTTGTCACTACAATAAATAGATCCTTGCTGATTCATGCGATACTGACTTGCAAAATGTTGAAAATGCAATCCTTTTCAATTTGTTCACCTTCTCGCAACAACAACCATGAACAGATTGTCCTGACTTGCTTTTTTTGATGCAAAGCTTTGTTGTACGATTTTTAAAAAATTGCTTTCAATACAAAAAGAGTTTTGATAAACGACAGAAAAAATAACTCCAAGTGATTTAACGAAAACAATATAACAAGTCAAGAGTAGGATTAAATTCAGGCCTGTGCACAACGTGCAGCCATGCACCTGTAAATTGAAATGTATGTTATGATGGGTGTGCATTTATAAAATCTTATTCTTCTCTATGTAGATGTTTTAGCTTTTCTAGCTGGTCTTGAAAAATTGAGCATAGGACTTTCATATTAAATCCCAAGAAAATTCGTTCCCAAGTGCTGAAGTAGTCAATAAGCTGTTTGGCATTTTTATCAGGTTTCCAAAAACCTTAGTTCGGTTTTATTTGACAGATTTTCATTCCTCATTTCAACTTGGCAGCAGCGCAGCTGAGTGTTCGCTCATTAACACTTATTCTCGTCATTCTTTAGTGTCTTTTGGAAAGACTTTTTATGACACTTTTTTCTGCTTGGCGATCTTAGCCAGCAGTACTAAATTTTGTTATATTGCTAGATAAAAAACCAAATAAAAAATTTTTGAACCCGACAGCAATATTATGTTTCTAGGCCACGGTGCGGAATAGTCAGATCCACCTTCCAAGTGGTTAAACGTTTCAAAAGTCACTAGATGATAAAAAGAGATTTTTTTATCAGGATTGGAAGGGATTAGAAAAAAAAAAAACTAAAGTTTTTAAAAACCAGTTTAAAAAAAACAAAGTGCCTTTATGTTCCGCATGGGGAAAGCATTGCGGAAAAAATTCTCCAAACGATGAATTCAGAAAGAATTCCTGGCGTTAGTGTGCAACTTAGAGCGATGGCCGCTTTTTAAAATTGTAATGACGCTGGCATGAACAAATCGAGCAATAAGCAACGTTCAAATGAACGATGTCGCGAAAAGGAAACGAACGTGAACCGATTCATACGGCCGCAGCACTTCGCACTAGTTTTCTATGTCGCGCCACCCTCGACCACACCCGTTGGTTGATAGCACGTGATCAATCACGCGTTCGTGTGTTCTACGCTTTTCACTAGAAGTTTTATCGTTGCAGAGAAACCCCCACCGCGGCTTCCACTTCGATGAGTCCCACCAGCGCCAGCTCCGACGCCAATGCCGAAGTGGCGATTGACAGCATCGACACATCTATCAACTTTGGCGCCAATCTTCGAGGTGGGAGTGCCTAGCATGGCCTGGTGTCTGCTCTTATCGCTGCTTTGTGTTTCGATCCTGAGAGCTGTTGCTGCAGGATCAGCTGGCCTCTGAAAGCATACCAATGGAAACGGCGTTTTCAAGCGCACAGAGTTTAAACCTGTTCACTCATCTATCTCTGATAAGATATTTAAGCTTGTAATTTGGCAGATAGCTTATTTAAGAAGTTGATTTAACATAGCGAGTTCTTACAGCATCTTCATTTTAAAGCATTCATGATTTACTATCGTGGATTGCTGTTGATGTTATTGTCCTACGATCGGCCTTCGAGGAAAATATGTGACGACTGCTACAGTTCAGTCATACGTATGATTGATATGTCGAAAGGTTCCTGTGTCAGACATTAATTCTTGTGAATTTTTTTTATTTTTTCTATTGCTAGTTTGTTTTGAAAAGTAAAAGTGTTTTTATGCGTTTTTTAATTTAACGACGAAAAGTCTGTTGACATGTAATTTTGTTGATCTAGGATTTTGCGAGGTTAATTGTATTACTTAACAGAGCTCCCAAAAGCGTTTATGTCCCTTTTGACAAACCCCATTTTCATGTTCGTCACTTTCACCGCTACGCTCGAGTTCTCCATCGTAACCGCGTTCCTCACCTTCATTCCAAAGTATCTGCAAAGTCACTTCAATTCTGACACTGTTCATTCCAGCATTATTACAGGTCGGTTCTTTGCTATAGGCCATAGATACCTTAATAGATATTAGTTTTAAACGTGAAAATTTAGATGCGCGCGTGCGTGCGCGTTAAAGTGCAAATTTATTTTTAGTTATCAGAAGAGCTAAGAAAGCATTAAAAAAAACTTTTTAATAAAGAATTTTGTATTGATTTTGTCAATCATTTTAATATGTCTAGCTTATTGTGAGTGTGTCTTGCAGTAAAATTGATTGTTCTTAGTTTAATAGTGTCTGCGAAATTTCTTTGCTGCTGTTTTACTGAAAAATTTATAATGAAAGCGTTCAATCAATTGCCGCGTTTTCGCGAAAAAATCCGCTTTAAACAAAACCGAGTGGCGTGACCGGTGATTTTTACGAGCATTCATTGTGCAGTTCTCGATTTGTGATATTTTTTTATCCCACATGATTGATTACAAACTTAATGCAGCTTTTTTTTTCTGCAATGCTTATTTTCAATTTTTTTGTTTTAATTTAGATGTTTTTTTTTTTTTTCTTTTCTCTCAGCCGGAAATAATGTTTTAATATTTCTTTTTAAAAAAATGCGTCATCTCGACATAAATTTTTCTATCAGTTTTTTGCAAAGTTTTTTTTAATGGAATCGAAGCTTTGCTGTGAACGACTTTCGAGTTGAACATTTTTCAAACTTGCTCAACCGCGACTGAATGAACATGTTGTTTGTTCGAAAACATTTTGCTTGTTTGTCATCGATCTAGTCAATGTCTCCCCCTGTTCGATGTAACTTGCGCGTTTTCACTTGTTTTCGAAGCTTCGTGTGAGAATTGACCGTCGTTATATCCCGGCAGGTGCCGTCCTCGTCCCGAGCGCAGGGACGGGGATATTATTGGGGGGCTACATTGTCAAAAGGTTCCGCTTGAACATAACCGGGTGTGCGCAAACCGCGCTTCTCAGCAACCTCCTCTCGCTCGTTCTCTTCATCTCTGTCTTCTTCATCACGTGCGAGATGAGCGACGTGGTCGGAGTCAACTACTCGTTGATCGATCCTTTCACTGGAAGGTGAGCTCGGTTGATCTCGCGATTCACTTCGATTCTAATATCGCGCCGATGTCGAGCTTCGGTCGAGCTTCGGTCGAGCTTTATGTCAACGTGTGATGATGTTCTGAATCGCTCTGAACTAGAAATTCTCGATATTAAAGCTAGTCACCACATAGGGTTGGATTATGCAGATATCAGTGAAGCGGTTTGCCGAATAAAATTTTGTTAGCGAACCAAGAACGATATCGGGAATAAGATCGCATTCATACGAACAATCGCGGTTTATCGCTGCAGAACATTTTATGGCGTCCCTATGGGTATTTGCCGAGTTTTTATCGTTAATAATTAAATTAATCAAACTTGAATTTTCATAGCTATCGCTTAGGCCTTTTTCCATTTATTGATTAGCGTTTTCACACAAGCACCATTTTCAATTTTTTGGTGTTAGATTATCTAGATTCATGATAAAAGCAATTTTTGTAGACTTATTAGTTTTCGCTATTGAAGATCCTATTGCTATCTGGTTCATTCTACAAGAGTCAAGTCACAAAAGCGGACAGATTGCGTCTGGCCCGGCTTGATAGCATGAGACACTGTTCCATGTTATTCTTGGGATATTCAGCTCCCTGCTGGTACTTAGTTTTCTACTTGAGAAGTTGGCGTTCTTTTATTTAGCTTTTGTTATTAATTTGTTGCATCAGTTCAAATGCAATGGGAATTTTTTGAAGCTTTGTCTGTTATCCAGCTTGCTTATATGGAATCAAAGAGGCCGTAATTAGTTCTGTACTCTTTCTTACACATACAAAACTGCGATCCCGTTCATAAGATTCATAGAAACTTCTTTGTATATACGAAAGAATGAAATATTTAAAGCTAACAGATTTTTTTGTATACAACACATGTGGCGACATTAATTGTAAAAAAACTAAACTGTCAAAATCACGGTTCCTTTTTTTGTGCAATTATTGTTATTGTTAATTATCCTGCTAACGAATTACTAAAATGCATATATCAAAGTAAACCCATTATTTTGGCATTAGAAAGTATTAATTACCGAAGGAACTGTAGTCTAGTGCAGTGGTTGCGAACCTTTTTTATGAAAACGTGCCAAAAATATTAAAAACATTGTTTATCCAGTTAATGCCGTGCCGGTTACTTCGAATAATGCAAATAAATTTTCGTCCCCAAAATCTGGTGATAACTAAAAAAAAGGTCATCACTTTAAAACTGAGTCTAATTTTTCCGTTTTCGTGCCAAAAAACTAGCTTTTAATTATATTTGCACAATAATCTGGATCGTTCTACATTTGGAAACTTTATCTTACGCAAGTAGTTTGTTGTCGATGCCTAAAAAATTCTATTTTCTGATAATTCCTTGTCTCTGCCCGAAAAATTCTGATTTTGCCTCAATTTTGAGACTTAAAGGGGGCAATTGCTGCCTCTTCTCCCCCGGCTTGTACGATTATGGCCGTGCTAGAAAAGAATCTACAGTGCCCCATAGGTTCGTTACCCCTGGTCTAGTGGATTGATTGAAACTATATCAAAAGATTACTAGTTCGCTTCTCACACTACCATCTGCTTTCAGTTAATATAAATAATAACATGAAGAAGCACTTAAAAAATACAGCCACAAAAAATAATAAAATCATTCACATCTACGAGTATTTCAGGAACATGGTCTCACAATTACACTAAATCATTTCACTTTAATTTGTTTTCCTAAGTCGATAGAAATTGCAACGATGATCAGTTGGTGTAGAGGCGGTTCTGCTGCATCCGCTGCTATGTGTTGCGAGTCTCGGCTATTGCCTGCTCCACGCAGATAATAAAACAATTTTCCACTTTTGCCGCAGTGTGAGTGACTCTCTCTCGTCTCCGTGCAACTCGCACTGCGCATGCGAGGGAACTGTTTACAAGCCTGTCTGCTCTGACGGTCTGACCTACTTCAATCCGTGCTATGCCGGCTGCTCAGCCTCGCTCTCTGGCGACAACAACACGCTGGTGAGTGGTCAGCTGTGTAGAAATGTTGCTATGAGTGATTTTATTTTTTTAGTGGACATGACAAGAAAACTCCAGGTCATGGGCAATGATGGCTTTAGTAGGGTGCAAACGGAGCAGCCGCACCGGTCTCCCCCTAAAATACATCAAAATGTGGATATTGCTCCCCCCTACACAAGATATTGCTCTATTTCTTCATAGTAGCACCGGGACGTCGGTGGCATGTCTAAAATGTTCTTTTTTTTTTGTAGACATAACTTTATTTTGATACATCAAAAAGTGGCCCTCCAAATAAAACAATAACTTTTTTAGAGATCACTTTTTTTTGGTACACTAAAAAGTGGCTCCCCCTATGACAATAATCTTTTTTTTAGAGATTGCTTTACCTTGGAGCACTAAATAGTGGCCCACTTACTTTTCTTGCACCGGGCCCCCCTTTTTGTAAGGCCATCACTGGTCATGGGTTCGAGTCTATAGTAGTGGACACGTCCTACATACTTGTAATTTCTTACTTCTAACCCTGTGGCGGTGTTTATAGGTTGAATACAAAAACTGCTCGTGTCTTATATCTTCCTCTTCCTCTAATACCAATCGTCTAATTGTTCCTGGAGAATGCAGTCGCGACTGTGTGTCCGCTCTTGTCCCATTTCTTGTTTGTCTGTTTCTCGTTATCATGGTAAGCACCACGTGTTTTGACTTAGCGCAGTTAATAGTGACCAGTAGCAAGGTTTGCACTATTCAGCGCTATCGGGGTCACCGCTAACGTGATTCAACATTACTAATCTCATTATTGACCTCAGGCCACCGTTTGCGCCCACACCCCATCGTTGATGGTGACGTATAGATGCGTGAAGAATGAAGAGCGACCTTTTGCCGCCGGAATCCAGTTTATGTTTTTTCGTGCTTTGGGTTGGTTATTTATTAATATTTTTAAACTTACACTCACCAAAATTTACTTCATTTTTAAGTCCGAGCAGTGTTCTTCGGAATTTCGCTAAAGGCGTTTAATGATAAAGCTTTTTTTAAAAGGCAACTGCTTGATGTGAAAACCGTAAAGTCGGATAATTTATTTTTGAGACCAGTAATCTCGGTCCATTGCAAATGAATATACGAGTAAGTGTGATTTATTCGAAATCGGACTTATTGAAAGAGCCCTGTTTTGATTCCAGCTTACATTCCCGCGCCCATCTACTTTGGAGTTGCGATCGACCAGGCGTGTCTGCTTTGGGATGGCGTTAGTGATCAGTGCTCCGACACAGGATCGTGCCAGGTACGTCCCCCATATGTTTGCGATTGATTGCACAAAAATCAATTGATTGTTTTACTTTAAAGCGATTGGTTGTTCCTGTAATGACGTCATATTTAAAGATAGGCCTTTTACCGCAAGATGATAATTATGTGTGTTTAGTAAGTTATTAATCAGTTATTAATTCTTGTCAACCTTTTATCCCATAAATCAATTCAAAATTTATAAAAATTTACTCTTGATAAACAAATGCGTCATTCTCGAAATAAAATCTCTTAAAAAATAAAATCACCCAAAGAAATTTATTTGTAAAAGTCTAACTGTTGTATATCGTCCATTAAAATCTTATTGATGCACGTGAGTTTATCTTTAACATTTGATTTATTCTTTTTTTTTTTTAAAACATATTTTGTAGAATCTCACTGAATAAAATTAATTTTTCGGTATTCCAGAATAAAAAGTCAAAGTTTGAGCTAAATAAATAGAAGTTAAAAAGCAACGTTAATTTACTTCTCGCTCAGAAATGTGAAGTAGCTTCGTTTTAAAGCCATTTAATTTAAAAATTAAAAATTGAAAAGCTTGCAAACATTCCTATTTCTTTCGAGCGATTTTTATGAGATAGTTTTGCTTGTGCTAAAGCAAATAGAACTATTCCTCATAGAGCGCATGCTATTGTTGTAGTAATGGTAGAAAGTTTTGAAAGATACGTCTCGTTTTAAAGATTAAGTGAAGCTTTCATAAACAATTTTTTATCGTTATCAAATTGCTTTTTGCAATATCTTATAACTTCCTGTTAATTAATGCCTTGTATCCTATTGTAAGTCGTTTGCAGTCCGCAAGAAAGGTTTTTCTGGCCCTATGTCATCGTCATTATGGCCTTCATCCTGCTAACTTGCAGAACAACGCCAGCGGCATTAAATTTACATCAACCATCAAGCAATCATTTTGACTTACTTTCAGAGGCACCAAGATATTTACGCCCGGTTTAAGTTTTTATGTGACTGACGTTTAGAGTTCCTTGCTAAGGCTGCCAAGCAGAAAAAAGTGCCCTAAAGTGTTTTTCCCAAGCACAAAAATTAACAACAAGATTAGAAGTTGAGCCGAATATTTGTCGAATATGCTCTTACCTACTCGCACGTTGTTGGCAAATGCTGGGCAGCCTGCACTAAGCTAAACGTTTGAAATAATTTTTTGGGCACTTTCTTCATTGGGCCATAATCAATGTTTCTGTAACGAAAAGTAAATGGTTGACAAAATTATATGGTCAAGCCTTGTTGCGTTGAATTATTTCATCACCTCCCCGCGCCGTTTTGTTATTGTTACATCTTTATCCTCTCCCGTTCACAAAGCAATTGGTTACGAATTAAAGTGATTGCTTGCTCCTATTTTATTTCAAAAAATCGCAATCTAGTTTTGTCAGGTTCATTGGCAAAGGTCCATCAATAACTTTTCAATGCCTTGCTTTGCTTTTACCAAAATAAACATCGTTCAATTAAAAAAATGTATTATGACGTTTCTGCGCAATTTTTTTTCATTCGGTTGGTTTTTGCTTGATCTAGTTTAAAAGTTAATAATTTGCACTTATGCAAGCAGACTATTTTTCAATCTGGCATCTTAAGCTTTTCAGAATGTCAACACAGTCAGTTATTGATTAAATCTTAATTTCGGCTTGAATCTATGGTTTCATAACGATCATTAAAGTGAGATCCATTCGAGTTTCATGACTGAAGACGAATTGAGGTTTTGTAAATGTTATTTAAGTGCCGTTAATGTTTTATGACTAGCAAAATTATTATAGAAAGGTGAGCAGGGAATCACTCCCAGACTGCCATGCTGTAGTAAATATGATCAAAATTAATATCGGCTTTTAATACATTATATCGAAAAAATTACATGGTCAATATATAAAATAAAGAACCAGCACGGCTCTTTTTTGCAAATCACCGAACCCCGATTTTTTCGCGTGAAATGATATTTGTTATAAATAGTTCTCATGCTTCAATAAACTTCAACAAGTCAGCAGCTGCGGCGTTAATTCTCAGTATCAATGAAAAATTGAGGCCATTTGAGCCAATTGAGCATTTGGCCAAGCAGTGAAAGTAGAGCAATTTTTTTTTGGATGTCAAAAGTTGATTTTTATAAAAGAAAGAAAAATCGTATCATGTCAATAATTTAAGGCGGTTTTCAAATGAAACGTTTTGTGAACCAAATTTAGTTCATTTTTGCCTGAAAAAAAAAACCACTCAATCATTCGTCGTTCTGGCTCTGGATTCCCTCACTGGCCTTCTTGCTAATCTTTTCTAGTTCACCCCTTCAAATCCAAAAACCTCGTTGTTTGACTTTGACCCAAAAATTAAAAAATAATCTTTTATCGTATTTGCCTTGCAATCCCATACCAAAGCACGGAAATCACAATCAATCATGCTTAAATCATGCGTTAAGCTCGTGTATGAAAATAACTTTCAGCAAAATGTACGACTAATGTAGAGGTTGATATTAGATGTAGCACGACGTCGACATTCATATTGAAAGAAAACTACTGTATTTTGTATCCTTGAAAGTAATATTTGTTTGTTCGGAACATTTTAAATTGCAGTACAAAATGTCTATTAAGCCTCAAACACGCCTGTTCTGTACCATGTACATTACATTGTATATATACGACAGTTATTGATTTTTTCCAGTCTCTTTATCAGGCTTCTGCGAGCTGTATCGTACTGTAGTGTATTCTATCCTGCATACGGTTTCCCTTGCTTGCGTCGCGCCAGTGAAAGAAATTCTAGTATAAAAGAGCAAATCGTCTCTTAATTCGACCACGAATTAAAACTTTGACAAAGAAAGCTTTATTGAATTTGCTTACATTTGTTTTGAGTTAGTAAATGTGGTTGATTTTTTAACCTTAATCATATGTATGTATATGCTGCTTTATTGCTAACACATTTGAAAAGAGTAAGTAAAATAATACCAGATTTTAGAAGCATTTATTTCGATAAGAAATAACTAAACTGTTTTACACAGAATTCTGGCTTTTAAAATCTGCCCTCAAGTCATAACTGCGGCAAATTTTCTTTCGTAATTCCAAATAATTTATTTTATCTTGTTCATGGACTTGAATCGAAGCAAGTTTGTCAGATAAGACAAAAATGGCACTCATCTATATTTGTAGGTGATTCCATTATAAATGATCGTTTGAAGTTGGGAACCAAAAAAAAGTTGCAGATTCTTGTGTCCATGCTATTGCTTTCAGTTAGTGTTCACGAAGTACATGTTTTTAAATTTTCAATTGACGGGTCGAGGCCTCTATTACTTAAGTAATGTCTGAGTTATTTTTACTACGTAGAAGTGTCCGCGTAACCACTATTGCCTACAAATTTTTGCAAATTCTTGAAAAAAATTTTTGCAAAACGCCAATGTTACTGCCCAGGTGTATTTTCGGTCTGCTTGCTGATTCTGAAGTCAAGGTTTTAGACTTTTTTGCTGTGCGGCTGCGAGTGTGGGCCATGTTTTTATTGCGACTGTGCTCGAATTAGTTTTATTTATTTAATTCATTTATTTTTATGTTATCACTATATCTATCCTGACTCGCAGGAAAGCATTGGAGGCGCTATACATAGGGCAAGCAATTATCCCGACCTGCTTTCGGAGATGCCAAGATATTGCTTTCCGCTTGAAATTTTAGAGATATGACTAAAATTTAGGACTGCTTGCCAAGATACCAAGTAGGGCAAAGTGCCGTAAAGGACACAAAAGAATGGCGCGAGTAGGTTTTGAACCGAAACCATGTTGATCACGATCCCGGCGCTCTAACCACTCGACCACGTTGCCGATTTTGGTGGAACTCTTACCCTCGTCACTTGGTTTTGCCCGTGGAAAAGTCGCTTTCCCTTTTATTCGCGCTCTTACCGGGCAGACCTTTCAGACAAAAAAAATATATGACAGTCCGCAATATCGTGGCGTAGTGCTTGCAGTAAATGTTGAAAGTGTTTTTACACATTCAAGTAATAGCCGTGTAGCTGCTTTTACCAAACAAGCAAAATCTCTCCACGATTCTTTTTACGCGATTTTCAAGTAATTTTCCCGGCAAAAATTTACTGAAGAGTAAAAACCAGATGAAAAATGATATAAACTTGGGACAAAAAAATTATTTAAAATTTGCAGTAGAACGGATACGCTAAGAAGGCGTGGGAAAGTTATTTTATCTGGAGGCTCATTGCAATTTTTTAGTACAACCCCGTAATTATTTTATAGCAAACATAGAAACTAGCGGCCGCCTGCTGTGGCCTCTATATTGTTCTTTACTGTGAAGACTGCACAGAAAAACCTGGTAATCTACAGCGTGGTCCGTGGTTCGTTGGTAGGCTACAATATGTTATTGAAAAAGGGCATTTAAGGTTGTCTTTTCAACCCTCTTTTTGTTACTAGTTTTTGTAATCAACACAATAAAAAACGTAATGACCTGAAAACCCTAAATTTTCGCGATTGCTACAGCAAAAAATTTGTGTCGTTAGCGAACCGAGCTAGATAGGATGCAAATAAGTTGCTTCTGTTGCGTTTAGTGAAAAGTTTGGTCGCGTAATATTTTTGCGGTCAGATGACGTCGGCTGACATCATCCGATTTAAGAGTGTTTGTCGCCTTTGATAACCTGCTTGACGTCGTTTCCTTTCAGTTATACGACACGGACAAGTTCCGCAACATCTTTTTCGGCGTCGCTTTAGCTTGCAAAGTCGTTGCCGCCTTCTTCATGTTTCTTTCGTGGATCTTCTGCAGAAGAAATTTTTCGACGCACACGCACACCACTCGATGGCGCAGGTTAAGAAGAAAAAAGCAGAAAGAGAAGCTGATCAAAATTAAAAACAATAAGAATCTCACCGATAATGCAGGTGGGAAATTCCTCTTACTACGTCATAAAAGCAATTGCACTGACGCATAAAGTTCCAAACCACATCATTTTCGACATTAAATTACTTTTAACAAACTTTTCTCAAGGTTTTTGTATCCGGTTTTACTGTTGCAGTTTATGAAAAAACTGAATACTGGACTAAAAAATTCCGTTATTCAAATGTTGCCGTTCAACAATCGTCAGTCGAAAAACACCGAAATGGAAAGAAATCGATTCGCTTATTTTTACCAAACAAAATTGTTCAATTCTTAGATGAAAAAAAACTTTTCAGTTTATTTAAGTTTATTTTTAAGTTTAAGTTTATTTAATAAGATTTCAAATTTTTGTCATTCTTAATAAGTGATCTTGAGCGTTTTGCAACCTTAGGCTTAACCCTTATAAAATTATTTTAATCACTTGACAGATCTATCAACTGACGAATAGCAAAGTGAGTTGAAAAACAAAAGCCTAATTGTATTCGCTTAATCATTTGGTGAGGTAACTGCTTCTGCAAATTGCATGTACCTTAATTTTGAATCACTGGTTATCATTAATTTCTTCTAATACTTATTTGTCTTTCGCTTGTTCTAATTAATGCAAGATTCCCTTTTTAAACACCTTTCTGCCGATGAATTTCATATGTTGAGGCAAGGGATTAACCAGATTTTACACGAGTTAAGAAGTTAAAAGAAATCAATTCGATGTCCAAATAGCTATGTTTCAATAGTTATCGAATAAATTCAAAACTTGGAAAAAAGGAGAGGAAAGTTGCAAGAACTACTACCACACAGGCAGCGCAGTGTTGCCACTGAAGGATCCAACTCTGGTCAAAATATTTGCATCTTTTAACCGCTCTACAACGGTTTTTATCTCGGATGGAAGGAAAAGTTTTTTCAAATCGATAAATTACGATAATACCAACCGAAAACCTGCATTTTTCGTACATAATCCTCTAATTCTGGCATGTCAAACTCGCGGCCCGCAAAGTCTTTTAAAGAAATTTTTTAATCCGATTCAACTTTAATTTAAAAGCTAAATTTAAATAATTATAACTAATTGATTTTTGGCAAGAATATTTTAGCCGAAATCAAACATCCAATTTGAGTCGGGACTTTGGTTTTCACTTTGTTTTCAATATGAATTTTGAAAAAAATTACCAAGATCAGTTAAACAAATTAAATAAAAACTTTTTTTTTGCCTCATTTTGTTTCTTTACCAGATTGCAATCCGCCGCAAATTTTCAGCTGAAATTTTACCGATGCGGCACTATCGCCAGCGAGTTTGATGTGTCTGCCGTAATAGGGCACGGTTTTGTAACCCTGCAAAGTAGATTAAGTTTATATCATTGCTGATTCCATTTTTTTAATTCCAGCTCCTCTGCCTCGATCCTCTTCTCACTCTGCAACGCAGCTAACTCGTCCTTCTAACTTCACCGCTGACGTTTCGTCGCCTAAAGTCTGTGCGCCACCATCGGGAAATGAACCCACGTCATCCAGTCAATTCGACGTCGTTTCCTCAAAGTGCTGATCAATCGGACAAAAAGGGACGTTGCCCTGCTTATTCGCGTTTAAAATACAGCTATGCAGAGCATTTTGTTTAGAAAATGCAATTTTCCTCGTGTTCAACTGCTCCTGCTTATCAAATTCGGTACTGAACTCGCGTAATTGCTAATTCATTTTTTTATTCGCAGTCTTACGTACGTATAAATTCAGTTACGTTCAAATGTCAGTTTATATTTTTATCATTGCTTTAAAGTTTTTTGTAGTGCCTTGTTCGGCCAATCTTCTCCCGAAGCTTTAATTATGAGTTTCGACCAAAATCTTGATCTCGCATTGTTCCATTTTATTTTTAATTTTTAATTTTTAATTTTTTACTTAGCTGGTCAAACGGGCCGCGAGAAGCCTTTTTTTACTTTGTTTTGATTTTTTTTGCTGCTGTTATTATTTAGAGAGTCAAAATTATGACTTGAATGATTTTGCTTATTCTACGTTCTTCCTCATAACTGAAATTTAGTATTTTCTAGAACTACTGCGTCTGTTTGGTTTTACAGTAATAAATTTTTATTGATTGGGCACACTTTTCATTTTTATGAACTTAGTGCATATTGTTTTGTTGATTTTCAACACCTGACAAAATTGGCTTATGTGTTGTTAATTAAACATTTTTCCTGAAAAACGTTTTTATTGACTTGGCATGCAGGTCGATCGAAGTAACGCCCGCCTCTGCTTGTTTCCCTTACTTCAGAATTGACGTCATTACCGTTAAATTCAAAACAAATGTTCGTTGTTTACCTTCGTAGACTTCAGGAATTGCTCGATCAGTTAACGCGATCCATTTAAGTTTTGATGTAAAGATTTTCTGTTTTATAAGTACCATAAACTGAATTAATCCATTCCCATTTAAATCATCATCGTTTGCCTCGATTATGCCTATTGCCTAGTTTACAAAATAACCAAAGACGCTTTACATGAATGGGAAGATCAAGTGGTGTTGGCCTCGGTGCCAACGTAAACTGACTTGTTCCGCTTAATCGAAAATTGTTCTTACTGATGACCTGACGTCAAAAATAATGTTGGCTTCGGTGCCAGCGTATCGTTCTCAAGTTCAGAAAGTCTGTCTTTTGCGTGAAAGAAATTTGGATGATTCTCTCCAATCCTACCTCCTAACTATAATTTACCAAATCACAATTTGAAATACGAGGGTAAATCAAAAATTATCCGGACTTTTATTTTTATGGATTATTTTAAAAACACAAAACACGAAAACGATTTATCATTTTTCTACATAATCTCCACCCATTTCGATGCACTTGTTCCAGCGGTCTACAAGCTTATAAATGCCATCTGAGAAGAAAGTTTTTGGCTGGTCACACAACCATTGATGCACCGCTTTTTGCACTGATTCATCAGAAGAAAATTTACGACCCCGTAATGCATCTTTGAGTGGGGCAAAAAGATGATAGTCGGAAGGAGCAAGATCTGGACTGTATGCAGGATGCTCCAGCACTTCAAAACCTAGTTTGTTAATGGTTTCAATGGTTGCTTTGGCAACATGTGGGCGTGCATTGTCATGCTGCAGCAAAACCTTCTTTGACAGTAATCCTCGGCGTTTGGTGCGAATTGCAGGCTTCAGGCGGTTGGCTAGCAAATCACAATAACTTGCACTGTTGATTGTACTCCCTTTTTCCAGAAAATCCTCCAAAATAGGCCCTTTTGAATCCCAAAAAATGGTTAGCATAACCTTTCCTGCAGAAAGTTGACTCTTGAATTTTTTCTTTACTGGGGAGGACGGATGTTTCCACTCCAAGCTTTGCCTCTTGGTTTCAGGACTGTAGTGATGCACCCATGATTCATCTCCAGTGACTATTCGACTCAAAAATGCTTCACCTTCATTGTTGTAGCGGTTCAGTAACGTTTGGCAGATCTCCATACGTCTACGCTTGTGCTCTTCTGTAAGCTGTCTTGGCACCCACCTTGCAGAAACTTTATTGTACCCAAGGATTTCATGAATGATTTCTTGAGCAGAGCCAAAACTGATCTGCAAAGATTGTGCTACCTCATCAATGGTAATGCGCCGGTTAGCCAAAATCATTTGTTGAGCTTGGTCAATCTTCTTTTCACTGGTGGAGGTTGATGGACGTCCTGCTCCTTCTGCATGTTTTACACTGGTCCGGCCTGTTTTAAACTTCTCAATCCACTCATATACCGTTGTTTTCGATAGTGCATTGTCTCCATATTGTGCTAAGAGTCTTTGATGAATTTTTGTCCCCGATGAACCTTCTCACCACAAAAATCGGACCACAGCACGTTGTTCTTCTCTGGTGCATTGTGCCAGTGGAGCGTCCATTTTTATCAACAGAAAATAACACGTGTTAAAACTGAATGAACAATTAGATTAGCAGATCGTGATCACGTGACACAGTAGACAACATGTGCAAAAAAAATTTTGAAAAAGCTAAAGCAAGAGTGCGCTATAGAGCAATTCCGGATAATTTTTGATTTACCCTCGTAAAATATAAACTTTATTCAAATGCCATCAGTCAAATTACAGGGCCACAGAACCTAGGATTTTCGATGAAAATTTCTCAAATTCAATCAAATTCCAATCTATAATACCGTCTGTACTATAATTAACAACAAACGATTTTACCGGGCGATTCAAACGAGTTGAATGCCCTCTACAAAATAACAAAAAGACGGCCTTTGCGAAGGATTTGATTTGAACGAGTTTCTGCCTCTGCTCTCTAAATTTATAGAGGCAGGTAGCTATGCACTATAGGTCACAAATAAACACGTGGCGATTGACCGAAGCATTTTAAACTTCAGTGACGTAGCATGCCGCTGTGGCGACTAACAATGAAGAAAAGAAGAATAAAAAATGTGACGTCATTGCAAAACCCTACAAAAAATGTCGTAAAGCGAACACAACGGGATTTCCAACGAAAAAATAGCACGATTCCTAATTAAATTGCAATGGTCTGAGCCCGAACAAAATATAATGACTTTTTTGCAAACAATAACCGATCGGAGCTTCAAGAAAGGGCCGATTGCAAAACAACCAAGTGTCGCATTCATTTCTAAAAGTGTCCATCAATTGAGATCTCTCAACGTAAAAAAAACAAACTGAACAGATATTATTCACTTTCTAACGACATGAAATCCAAAACAAGCTGCACCCGTATGTTTTACGCTTCGAGCAATTTTGCAAGGCAATGCACCTCTAAATGTTGTTCGTACAAGATTGAAAAAACAATTTTACTATTATCCAGTTGCAGTACAGACCCGATCAAACACAGATGAACTCGTAAATTTCGGTAGTTTCAACATGATGGTTTAAAACAGTAGACGCGATTGGCACCTTATCTAATTAGCGAACTATGCAGAATTAGTAAATGTTTTGATCAGAAAAGCAATCATATGGTCTTGCTACCAGGGTTGTGGAGCTAAAGGAAAATTTTAGATTAACCGCTGGAGCCATAAAGTTATTGCTGGATCCGCAGCCCTACTTGTACAACTCTTGCTTTTGTCGTTCCATTGGGTCTTTAGGTAAGGCATATTATGGCACATTTTTCTGTTTTCCGTCCAGCGAATTTCGCATGCAATTCAATATTACAGTCACATCTGTATAAAAACAATTAAAATACGCAACTGCATCTTAACATGATTTTATCATTGTCTGATACAGATCTGGTAAGTACTTGTCGGTTGCTCAAAGTTAAATGTCTCCGACGTTGTCCTGAAAGTCTGGAAAATAAAAAGATAATATGGTGATGATTTAAATTCTTCATTTCGGCACACGAGAATCAGTCTACAACTTGTTAAAAATTATTTTTATTAATTTAATTTAAAATCGATTTCGACAATATACGAGTCACCTTAAGTTAAATCTACAAATTCGAAAAATAAAAGTTTTGAAACAAAGTAATATTGTACAAACCATGAGAAAAAAGTTTTTTAGAATAGTTTAATTTATTAATTAATGATTATTTAAACTTAATATTCAAATTTAACAGTAGCCTATATCATAGAATAAAATGTATTCACTTGATAAAAATAAAAGTAAAATTTAAATATTAAAGTAAAGAATCCTATCGGAAAACTTTTTTAAAAAAATAACTTGCTAAAATAAACGTAGGATCATGTCCCTTTTTTCCCCATTGTATTTTCAAATCCTTTTTTTTCCCCATAAAATTTTTATGCAGAAAAATATTTAAAATATGAAAATAAAAAAAATACTTAAAATATGAAAATAAAACAGTTTTAATAATTAAATAACTTTGATTAACTCAAATAATGCTTCCATACCAATTCGTTTTCCAATGTTGTGTTTCCAAACAAGTTCTTGCGATATAATTTTCATCTTTGACCCCAATACACTGTTTTGTTGTTTAATGTGGTACTTGCACACATTTCAGATCGATTCGATGTCCTGGTGCGTGCATCAGTAATGGGGTCAACAAAACTCTCAGTGTGGTTAACTGTTTGATGAGCAAATCTGAACCTGTGATTTATACTTCTGTGAGCCTTCCATTGATCACTGTGGGTAATGAAGACAGGTATGTACATTTGTTTATTAATTGGAAGTAGTGTGGAGGCTTTACGATCTTCCATGATGTGCAATGAGATCTTATCTGGAGTAAAAGAGACATCAGTTTGTCCAAAATACCCAGATCTCACGCTCTGATTGCCTACCTACATGGTATTTCTTTCTTCGATTTGCACGACTATACCATCTCCACCAAGTCTAACAGCTAATTAAACTGAATTAATGGCTAAACTAAATCTACGTAGCTTATTTAAATTGAATAATCACTATTCTCACAAACTAAGGCGTTAGATCTCACTGAGCCTCAAAACTCTAACTCCTGTCATACAGGCAAAACAGTAACACAACATAACGCTGACTTTCAAAGCACAAATTACGAATTTATCTATTTATATGAAGCGGGAAAAATTTACCAGAAAAAATTAGCAACGTTGAGAAGAAATTATACTTTCTTAAAGAGAAGAAATTAATTATTTTACGACGATACAAGCCAGCCAGACAGTTACTGTTATGTCACAAAGCACCAAGTTAAAAAGGCTTGTAACAAGTTATGTAACATGTGATATTATTAAGTTACTGGACTATGGTGGAAAATTGTAGAATTATCTCGAAACCATGACGTGACATTACGTATGACTACGTACGTCCATAGCCGTACCAGCCCAAAAAATTTTGGGGGGCAATGAAGTTTTGCCCAAATTTTGTGACGTTTGCCCAAATCATGACTTTATAGTCAATTTGGATATGACAAAAAAATTGTCTGAGATTCCCAGACGAAAAACCAATTTTGTCCTAAAATCATGGTGATCTCTAAAAAAAAAAAAAAGGTCTTCACTTAAATTTAGTTTCCTAATTTTCAATTTTCGTCCCAAAATCAAGGTGTTCTCTAAAAAAAAAAAAAAAAAAAAGATCTTCACCTAAATTTGGGTTATTATTTTTTGCAGTTCCTCATCGTCACCTCTCTAAATTTCCTGACTTTGCCCAAATTTTTCGTATCGCTGCCCGAAAAATCTTAATTTTGCCCAAATCTTCGAAACTTAGGGAGGCAATTGCCCTCCCTGCCCCCCCGGCAGGTACGGCTATGCGTACGTCATAAAGCAAAACTTATTAACAATCACAAAGTAAAGTAAAAGCGGATAAGTATGATGCTATATGATCATTATAGCTTAAATTTATTTTACTAAACACACTTAAGTGGGGGTGGCGTACCGACTACGTCATGAATCCGTCGCAATTAGAATAAATACGTTACAATCGAAACTTTAAATTATAAGAAATGCTTCAAATAGATTAGATGGTTAGATATAACCTAAAATTATTGATGAATTGGGACATTTAATAATAATAAGTTTACTTGAGCTTTTAATGAAATTATTTTACAATAAAATGTAGTAATGCGGGGCCCCGGTGCATTGCACCGGCAATAGTTACGGCCCTGCAAGCAAGGATAAACTTCTGACGTTTTGAAAGAAACCCATTTTGGCCGCCTGTACTTGGGATCTCACTCTTTCGTTCATTACCTGACACTCATGACCATAGGTGAGGATAGGAACAAAAACTGATCTGAAAACAGAAAGCTTTGCTTTTGTACACAGCTCTCGTTTCAATACAACTGATTGGTAAAGCTGGCGCATTACTGCACTTGCTTTTCCAATACGTGTGTCCAGTTTGTTGTCCTGTCTACCATCACTCAAGAATGTGACTCCAAGATACTTAAACTTTTCCCTCTGCTTGAGAGTTACTCGTTTGTTTGAAAGGAACATTGGACAGGGTGCCTTGACAAACACATGATCTCAGTTTTAGCCGTACTAATTTTCATTCCAGCATCCAAGCATTCATCAGAAAATTGATCAAGTGCATTTAATTAATCATCGTCGTCGTTGTCGTCGTTTGAAGGGTATCCACTCCAGGTCAGACACAAACAGGACTGGGGCCGAGGGTTTATCCTTTTACTACCCCAGAATGCTGCACTGTCTGGATCAGATGCTGGCAGTGATGTCATTAAGCCAGCATCGAGTTTCGTCATCCAAAACCGTCAGACCGCGTGCTCCATGTGGTGCCCGATGTATGGGGCACGCTGTTAGTACATGGTCTGCGGTTTGCTCTGAGGCGCCACACTCGCAATTCGGTAAAGGAGCGAGACCCCATTTGTGCATGGACGAATGGAATCGCCCAATACCAGTCCGCAGGCGGTTCAGCTTAACCCAAGCTGCTTGGGGTAAGCCCATCCCAACAGGCCTGGCACCGGTCCCGGGCACAAAAGCACGGAGCCTGGAAGCATTTTCACAGTACTCCGTTTTCCATTTGTGATTTGTCCATTCAAAGGCGCGGATGCCAAGTCTGGCAAGGTTGTCCAAGAGATTCCCCGCACCTGGCACAAACGGGCGTCTGGATCTTAGTCTCACTTGGCGAGTATCTGAGGACCCACTTAAAAGACCATGCAAGATATGATCGGGGTCCAGAGATCCACGGTAAGCCAAGGAGAGTGTCGCTCCCAGTCGGCGAAGCTCAGCTGGCTGGATGCTTGAGAGTACAGGTAGGTGGTCCTTTAAATTGGGACGCAGGCATCCAGTAACTATGCGCAAGGCGTCATTCAAGACACTGTCAATGAGGCGAGTGTGAGCACTGCGACACCAGACTGGCGCACAGCACTCAGCTGTTGAGTGGACTAGAGACAAGGTGGCTATGCGTAGTGTTTTAGCACCAGCACCCCATCCCGAGCCCACGAGTCGCCTCAGCAGTGTGACGCGCGAAGATAGTTTTTTTCGCAATGCCACTAAATGGTGACGAAACGTGAGCGATCTGTCCAGTTTTACCCCAAGATAGATATGTAGGGATTGGATAGAACGGCAAAATTCAACAATTGTTCTAGACCTTTAGCTCACGTTTGGCCTCTCGGTTATTTAAGTGAAAGGCTGCCGTCACCGTCTTAGTGTGACTGAGCTTCAACCTCCAAGTCTGGAGATATGCTGAAAGTATAGACATGTCTTGGCTCAAAGTTTTCTCCAAGTCCTTCCAGTTTCCAGAAAAATGCAACAATGCTAAGTCATCAGCATAAGCAAGCTTTCTGGAAATCATGGAAGGAAGATCGTACGTATAGATGTTAAATAAGAGGGAAGCCAAGACCGATCCCTGAGGAACGCCGTTTTTAAGACGGCGTAGCCTGCTTTGCTTGCTGTCACCGGTGGTAAGGGTGAAACTTCGATTTTGGACAAGCTCCATAATCATTTTGACCATGTGCTTATCCGGAAGTAGTTTCAGCAGCTTGCAGGTAAGGCCACGGTGCCAGACAGTGTCATAAGCAGCTGTCAGATTGACAAATACGGCACCGGCCTTCTTTGTAGCCTCAAAAGAATTCTCAATGTTCTGGGTTAGCAGAACAACGTGATCTACGGTTGACTTCCCGCGTTGGAACCCAGCCTGCTCTTTAGAGAGCAGTGGATCGATTAATGGTTCAACGCGGGCGTAGATAAGCATCTCGAGGATCTTGTAGGGGACACAGAGCAGAGATATCGGTCAATAACTCTTTGGATCCCCCACGAGCTTTCCTGGTTTTGGGATCGCGACCACAAGCGCTCTTCTCCAGATCTTGGGAATTTTGAGTCGGCGCAAACAGGAAGAAAGGAAGTCACGTAATCAGGACTTCAAAGCAGCTCCAGCATGGAGTATAAGCTCTGAGCAGATGGAATCAGGACCCGGAGCTTTACCTGGTTTCTAAATGTTGTAGGGCAGCAGCAAATTCTCTCTGTGAAAAATTGTCAGAGATATTTACTGTGTTTGGTGTTGTGGCCCTCCAAAGATCAGACACTTCTTGAAAGACAAGTCGAGATGACTTGTGGTCAACAGCCTCGTATTTCCCATTTCTAACCAGCTGAGATGCAATAGCATCGGCTGAAACGGGACAGTGACGAGGAGAGTGTCGTGACTTACCAATAAGGTTGTTCAAAGTACTCCACGCTTTTCGACTAGAGTGTGAGAAGTCAATGCTCCGAACTGCCTCGGACCATCGATCCCTCCGCTTTCTGTGAAGCTTGGCAAGCAGAGCTGTAGCAGCCAAGCTCGAGTCGTCTCCCTGAAGAGACTGCAGAAAGGTTTTATAGAGGGATTTACACTCTGCATCCCAACACGGAATATAGTTGTTTCGATACCCGCGTGGGATAGTCTTTTTGGCTGCTTTCTTAATGATGTTACAGAAGTCCTGGTAAGCCGCATCCAATTCAAGTGAATCAGGCGGCAACAAAGTCTTTGCGAATTTATTCGTCAAAGCAATGTAGCGACTCCATTTGGCCTTGCGGAAGTTCCATCGCTTAACAGGCATGCTTGGCACTGCCATAGCAAGCCTTGGTGGTGTAATAAGCGAAGGTCGATGTTGTGACCTGGGAAACTTCTCAAGGTCACGTCTATCCGGTAAGCGACTGTTTGGACCTACGCTGGCGAAAGCTAGATCTGGATTGGTGCCAGTGTTCCAGCGGCCGGAATAAAAACTGGCAGCGTCCTTGGCATTATATAGGAGGGCAAGACAATTAATACTTGCCCAGCCAGCCAAGCACTCACCGTCCGGACTGTTGTCGTCGTAACCCCAGTCAGCATGTGACAGTTAAAATCGCCAGCGTACAGACAGGGGTGAGGAAACACTGGGAGATCCAGGGTTCGCAATCGCGTTGGCGGTGGTTTGTAGACGTTGACTATTTTACAACCATCAACGTCCACACACAACCACTCGATCTCCGATGTCGGTGGAGATTGGTCCAAAAGCTTGTATCTCAGTCGCTCGTGGACAAACATGGCAAGGCCATATTTCCTGCTTAAAGAAAACCCAGCTAGTTGGTAGTTTGGAAGTGCCAACTTCTCTGCATCACTGCAGTGGGTCTCCTGCAGTAGGATGACGAGTGTTTCAGACTGCATAGCGAGATGATGAAGAACGTTCATCTTGCTTGCAATGAGGCCTTCGATGTTGAGCTGAAGAATAGTGGGTCTTCGAAGCTTGTTGGGAATGTGCCCTAAAAAGGGCAGTTTTATCCTGACATTGCCCATCCTGAAAAGAACGTTTTCCGACTAGCAGACCCACACTGAACATCGGAGTGGGTGGATCCCCTTCCGTTTTGGTAGGTTCGATTTCGGTCTGTCATTTAAACAGCAATGAAAAGACTTACTCACGGCCCAGGCTGCGAGAAAGCACCTACCATCTGGGCCAATTAATCATCAATTGATAATCTAAACCAGGTATGTCCAACCTTTTTTCATAATGGGCAAAATTGTAAATTCAAGTATATTCAGCGGGCCACAAAGTACATAGTACAATTTTTTTCTTTTTAACATTACAGGCCATGACCAAATAATGATTATTAAAACGTACTTAAAAATTGATTACGTAATTAGAAATCTAAGTTAAGTGTGAAACTATTAAAATCATTACGTAATTAGTATTAAAAATATCTATGCTGGAGCTGCTTTGAAGTCCCGATTATGTGGCTTCTTTTCTTATTGTTTACACCGACTCGAAATCCCCAAGATCTGGAGAAGAAAGCTTGTAGTCGGAATCCCAAGCTGATGAAGCCCGTGGGGAACCCAAAAAGTTTTCGACCAATATCTCTGCTCTATGTCTCCTACAAAATTTTCGAAAGCCTTACTTATACCTGCCTGAAACCACTTATTAACCCATTGCTTACTGAAGAGTAGGCTGCGTTTTGACGCGGGACATCAACGGTATATCAAGTCACTTTATTGACAAAAAACATCAAGGACTTTTTTATCGATCGGATGGTGACATATGACTCTGTCTGGTAGAGTGGCCTTACCTGTAAGCTGCTTCAGACTTCTGCCAGATAATCACATGGTCAGAATAAATAATGGAGTTTGTAAAAAACCAAAGTTTCACCCTTACTACCTGTGACAACAAGGAAAGCAGGCTTTGCCAACTAAAAAACAGCGTTTTTCAGGGATCGATCTTGACCCTTTTCACTTCTATGAGTACAATCTATCCTCCAGAATTTCCAGAAAGTTTTTCCTGTGCAGAGACTTTAGCATTGTTGCACGCATCTAGAAACTGAAAGGCTTTTGAGGGGACTCTGAATCAGATATGATCACACTTTTTGGGTATCTCCAGACTTGGAAACTAAAGCTTAGTCACACTAAACAATGAGGGCACCCTTTATTTAAATAAGTGAGAGTCCCAACGTGAGCTAAATGTTTACAACAGCAATAGATTTTTAACGTTTTGTCCAATCCCTACTTGGTTTGTGGTAAAACTATACAGATCACTTACGTTCCGTCACAATCTTGTGTCATTGCGCAAAGCTATCTTTGCGCGTCACACTGTTGAGGCAACTTGCAGGCTCAGGGTGGAATGCTGGTGCCAAAACACTGCGCACAGCTGCCCTATCTCTGGTCTACTCAACAGCTAAGTACTGCGCACCAGTTTGGTGTTGCAGCGTTTATACTCGCTTCTTAGACGATGTCCTGAATGACGCCGTGCACATAGTCACTGAATGCCTGCGTCTCTCTCCAACGCACCACCTACCTATACTTTCAGGCATCCAGCCAGCTGAGCTTTGCCAGCTAGGAGCGACACTTTCTTTGGCTAACAGTGGAACCCTGGACCTGAAATATATGTTAAATTTTTAGATTGGACCTAGAATCTCTAAAAATGTCTGATCGCATTTCCACTCTCCTAATAAATTAACACGTTCCCCTTTTTTTTCACAAGCAGCATCGCTGCTACTACGGTAATCTTATTCTAAATTAGTTCACATTGATTCGAAGTTATACTATCTTTACTATCACTAATGTCAATAATTAACTATCACTTGATATTGTATAAATTGTTTGGAAATAACACAATCAATATTAATTTAATAGCAAAACAATGTTAATACTGAAAATGTTGCTTGGGGAGTGCTTTTAGGACAAGCTCCGCACCCCAAAGTTTTCATAGATCAGTTTATTGGACGTCACTTGACGCAGCAATCAACTGATGTATTTACTTTGTCTCCCTATACGTTACTATTGCAGCAATGACATTGAATTCTACACAGTTATGAAAAGATAACTAACAAATTTAAGTAAGCAGTGGGCTGCAAAAAACATTGATCGGGCCGGAGGTTGGACACTCCTGTTGTAAACTGATTCGCGTGTACCAAAATGAAGAATTTGAATTGAGATACGTCTCATCGTAAAATCTTCATCCAATAAAGATAACCGATTCAGAAATTTTTTTAACAAAATAAACCTAATATGGTGATGATGTACATTTGTATTGCAGTGTGAGTGGTTTTGGCACACAATAAACTTTAAACTCCTTTTATTAAAAGGGGTACGAATTTCAAACACACAGATAAAATGGTATTAAAATTCCGTCTATTTCAAATACAAATCTTCACTCAGCAGCGTTGCAAAACAATGAGTCTCAATTAATTTAAGCTTCAGAGGTCGCTCTATCAATTTGGTTGTTAGTAGTCAGTCTCGTTCTATTTCGCTCCGTCTCTATCTCGGTCTCGGTCTGTCTCGCAATGCCACGACTCGACCCAACCAGAATATATAACGTCAAAATAATTTTATAGATTTACGATTATGACGCCTGACCTTTTTACAGGTAAAATAACGAGGCGATTGATCACATGGTCAGGCTATATCCTGTTCGCGGTGTGTTAATAATGATTACACAAAAGGCGGAATAATGATAATTACACAAATGGCATTGATGGCGCGATCAGCCAACGATTTTTTTTTTTAGAGAACACCTTGATTTGAGGAGAGAAACCAAAACTTCCTTGCCTCTGGTCCCTAAATTTGAATATCCACCACTGCTCACACGGCCTTTCATTCCGCGCACGCTAAGCAAGTCTTAGAGGAAACGTTGTTTGCGAGGATGAGTTCGCTACAGTATGAAATATAAAAGATCTTATTTATAGGCTAACGCGAAAATCATATGCTTTTTTAAGGGAAAACATTTGTTACCGGTAGGAAACGTGATAATCTGCCACCGGTAGGAAACAAAACAAAAAAAATTTACACAAATCTTAAACTAAGAATGGATTAAAATGCAAGAATTTTAAAATTATAAAAGTCCAAACCAAAAATTTCTCAACGCAATAACATGTTTTAAAAAGTCTCATATTATTTAAAGGCTCGTTTACATTACGAGCAAATGGAGTATTTTTTGTTTCTTTTATTGATTTTTTTGCTTTGCTTAGCGCTTAAGCGCGGAAAAAAGTAAAAAAAATCAGTAAAACAAATAGAGAATGCTCCATTTCACGCTCTTAGTAGAAACGGGCTTCAAGATTTCTGTTAGCTGTTTATTTAAGAAATTGTTTGTTGCCTTCCAAACCCCTGCTTGAAAAGGTTATATCTTGCTTTTTACGAAGATTTTGTTAACAATTTTGAGCTGATTCTAATTTGATTTTATAGCATAGTTATGGTGATTTTTTAAGTAAAGTTTATTTGATATTCGATAAAACATTTTGTTGCAAACGCTATCATGTAGCTGCAGTTTTTGTGACGTCACAAAAGCAAGCTTCTTGTCCAAATAAATCCGCTTAAACTAATAATCAACTACAAGTGCATCGTCACATGATTCAATCTACTGCAAAATAAGATAGCAAAAAGTTATTGTTGGTAAATGGATGCAGTCGATACTTACTTGTTTATACATGATTCTAAGTGCATGCAGGAAGAAGAAGATGATCCAATAAAAGCTATTCGTTACTTTTACCCGGTTAATTATGACAAGAATAAGCAGTGCGCTCTTTGTGGCAGTATAGTGGGAATGTGCAATGCAATTTGGCAATTAACTAGCTCTTTTCCACGGACAGTCACTCTACGGACTTTGAAGTTTAATGTAATTAAAAAAGAAGAGATAATAATTGCTATGGGGGTTCAGAAAGCAGATTTTTGTGGTCAAGAAAAGAAATTACTTGATTTAGTGGATATAATTGTCTTGCGATTCTCTTCTGTATCCATCATGCTGCAACAATGGCACAGCTTGAAGATAATAGATGATATGATTGAGATTGTAAAAAGAATTCAACCTCTCAAGAATTTTGAAGTTTCATATGATATTCAAATGAAAACAATACTGTTGATGGAGAACTTTTCAAAACATGCTTCAGTGTACGGTTTGAGTCTATTCTATGACAAAAAGGTACTTCATTCTACCATCGACAACAATCTAACATTAAAACTATATATTTGCAAAATGTTTACAACTAATGCCGAATTTACGGTTCATACACAACAGTCGACTGTTCGTCATTTTCCTGTTTACATAGCAAGAAAAGTGCTCGATCAATTGCGATTTTTTAACAGCATTAAGGTTAGAAAGGAACATAGTTTACAACAAAAAGCAAAGACTAAACGGGAACGTTCATTGCACGAATACGCTGATTCGTCGTCTGATTCCCTAGAAGGTCGACCTGTTATTGCCGAAACTGTAACTATGGGTGAAGATCAAGACCTTGTAAAAATAGAACTTGTAATTATCCAAATTAAGCAACTATGCTTATTGATTCTTCATAATTGTGAATCTCTCGATCTTGAACGGTACCAAAAGTGGGAAAAAGCGATATTACAAATAGATGAAGAACTTGAATCAAAGCTAAACAATTGTCACGAAAAATTTGATGAGTAAATTTGCAATTTTTTAGATTTTATTTTCTACGGTCTTAACACCCAGTGTTTCATTTATGATTTATGAATTGTAATGATGCTTAATGTTCTCTTTATGTTAGTTTTTACTTTTCTTTTATAAAATTTCTTGTGCTCTTGCAATTTATTTATCCATTTAAAAGCATAGGATTATATTTTTTTATAAGGCCAGCTGTTTAGTAATTTGGAAAAATTGTAGGGAAACACTTAAGGGAAAAGTATGAAAATAAATCAAGAAATCAGCCGCGAATTATTGAGAGGAATGGTGCCAGATATTCTTCAACTGTATAAAAGCAGTCATCGGGAAAAGTCAAGCAAAGAAAGACAAGAATTTTATGAAGTAACTCTTTGGGAGATTTGGAATTCTAACCAAGAATCTACAATTCCAAACTTAAATAGAATTATTGAACATCCAAAAAGAACCAATTTGAAAAGAGTTGAAAAGTTTGACTCGGATTTCGTCGAACCAAATGGAATGAATTACATCGAAAAAACTTTAAAGCAACATCAAAAAGAGTTAAGAAACTTTGGATTTCGAACTTCATCGAATTAAATAAATAAATTACATTGAAAATATCTTGAGGCAACACCAAAACAAAAGCAATCAGAGAAAAATTGATAAAAATGAATTTCGGACCGAGCAAGGCAAATATAGAAATCGAAAAAAAAAGTTAAGCATGGAAAATAAAGATTTTGTTTCAAAATTATGAAAATAAAAGTGTGCAGACAAAAAATATCTACACGGGGATACGAATCCAGTTTTCGTTGCTATTGGCTATTTGGTTCTTGGGTATCAAATTGATCACCAATTTGTTTTTCATTCTTTCTTGATAAGGAAACACTTGTATGTAAAATTATAAAAAATAGCTGCCACATTAAATTAATAAAAAAAGTTTATCGATAATTATATCAAGGAAATTTAATCTTTTTTGTGATAACTTTATTCTAATTTGTAAATTGTTTTGCTTAGTCCAAAATTAACTTTACAAAACTTTTCTGATTGGCTCTTTTTTGGACTTTTCACGATGCTGCTTTAAATTATTTTCGATGACAACCCGATTTTCGATGACAACCTGATTTTCGATCTTGAAAATTTGAAGTTTTTACTTTACAATTACAATTACAATTACATACAGCAATACACATATATTTACATAGCCGTACCTGCCGGGGGGGCAGGGGGGAAAATTGCCCCCAAGTTTCTAAGATTTGGGCAAAACCATAATTTTTCGGGCAGCGATAGAAGAAATTTGGGCAAAGTCAGGAAATTTAGGGAGGTGACGAGGAGGATCTGCAAAAAATAATGACTAAAATTTAGGTGAAGACCTTTTTTTTTTTTTTTTTAGAGAACACCTTGATTTTGGGACATAAATTGAAAATTATGAGACTCAATTTAAGTGAAGACCTTTTTTTTTTTAGAGATCACCATGACTTTAGGACCAAATTGGTTTTTCGTCTGAGAATCTCAGACAATTTTTTCGTCATATCCGAAATGTACTATAAAATCATGATTTGGGCAAACGTCACAAAATTTGGGCAAAACTTCATTGCCCCCCCAAATTTTTTTGGGCTGGTACGGCTACGTATATTTATGTTAAAATAAAAAAAAGACACCGTTTTCTTAATTTGTGACTTTTCGATTTTGATGACAATGCATGTACTTATTGATAAATTAGAAGTTTCTTAATTATAATTTTGATTTTTACAAGGGGTTAGTCCAAAAATTTATTGTCTCGTTTTATCCAGCCATACCCGATAAAGCGTTTATACAATCGAAAGAAAAATTGTTGCTATTTTTATAAAATAATTTTGCTTCTGATTTTTAAACTTTTCGATTAGCTATCGTGTGATTGATATGAATCAATAGATAAAACAATTAAATGTTTGTATGATAAGATTGCTTACATTGTTAATGAAAGAAGATTTTTAGGAGGAAAGCCTTTACTGAAAATGAGCTTGCATGTGCAGTTGATGACAATAACGCAAACATTTCTGGTCTGGGAGTTTCTACGAAAAGTGCTCTGCTGTTAATCCAGACAGATGACTTGCAGCCATAGAAAAGTTAAATTGTTGCTCGATAGTGTAGTTTTCTTTGCTGGTCGGGGAAAAAGAAGAAATTGGGCTGTTAGTGCTCCACTTTTGAGTATTGTATTTTTTACGTCCCTTCTTAGTAGATTTTCATCTGTAGACATGTTTTTTAAGACTTGTAATGGAAATAGATTTCACTTTGTGCATCAAGAAGATCCATATTGACTTTGATAAAATCATTTTTATTTAAACTATCCTCATTATTGACTTAAATCACTTCTAGTGGAGATAAAACATATCACATGGGCTCATTTTCCTCATTTTTCAATTCATCTGCCGACCTACTTTTACATCTCATGTAGTTTTAGCGTCACTCCGGCGAAGTTAATCAAGATACAGTAAAATATCAAGATACAGTAAAAGAATAATGGTTTATACTTTTCATAATTATTATTTTATCTCTATATTTATCCTGTTGATTCACAGGAAAGCGTCGGAGGCTCTAATACACATGGAAAGCAATTACCCCGATCTGCTTTCTGTTATGCTAAGATATTGCTGTCCGGTTGAAATTTTTTATTTTTATTTTTTTTAGAGATACGGCTGAACAAAAATAATTTTTGGTTTTGTTGATATCTGCTGTACTTTTTGTAATGAAGTGCACTACAGCAAAAGATTGCTGCTAACTTAAAGATTTAACCAATTTGTTTTAAAATTGCGACTCTTTCTTGTCAAAAGCAGCTCGAAATAATCGCTTGACGATTGCACTAATTTTAAAATTTTTGAAGATTGCCTTCTAGTGGAAGGATAAATTAGATGAT
Organism: Diplosoma virens; assembly: GCA_963680785.1. Classification (NCBI taxonomy): domain Eukaryota; kingdom Metazoa; phylum Chordata; class Ascidiacea; order Aplousobranchia; family Didemnidae; genus Diplosoma; species Diplosoma virens. The sequence goes on from OY796880.1 coordinate 41,396,704, forward strand.
ATGATGATTGTTGTAAAATATGACGTAACAATCGCCTCTAGACCTTTTTCCTTTTCTTTGTAAATAAACCACGCTGTAAATTAAAGTGCCTTTACAGTTAACAAAGCTTCGTTTATTGCGTGCGTTATTCGTTTTGTTGTTCGTATTAACTGTGCTTGTTTTGTACAGATTTTAGCGTTGTGTTTTATAAGTTGATTAAAGCCATATAAACAGTTATGGTAAATAGTTATCTTAGATTATAAGATAAGAAGGACAATCACAACAATTTAATCAACTTATAAAAATGGACAAGTTGATGCAGCCATGCAGGCTAAATCTAGATCCTGGCTCAAACTCAGCAGCGAAAGAATGGAAACATTGGTTGAAGACCTTTGAAAACTACGTTGAGGTTCTTACCGGCGCCCATCATGAGGAACGGAGAAATTTTAACAAACTTAAGGTTTTAGTCAATTGCGTGTCTCATCAAGTGTATGACCACATAGATGAATGTGAAACATACGAGGCCGCAATTCAAGTTTTAAAAAGTCTTTATGTTAAAACTCCGAATGTTGTCTTCGCTCGACACCTGCTGGCTACTACAAAGCAAGAAACGGGCCAATCTCTAGACAATTTTTTGTTAATACTGACGCAACTTTCAAAGGACTGCAATTTTGCTAATGTATCAAGTGAAGAGTACAGAAAGGAAATGATACGAGATGCCTTTATTAATGGAATAAGCTCTCATACTATCCGACAACGTTTGCTAGAAAATAATGAGTTGACACTTGAACGAGCGTTTGAACAAGCAAGGACCCTCGACTCAGCTCAAAAAAGTTCCGAAGTCTATACAGTGAACGGCCATAATGGCGGAACTCTAGCATCTACAAGCACGGTGCCTGATGTAAGCGGGCCACGAGCTCCGCAGGAAACTACTTCGACAATAGAAAACTCTACATTGGCTGCGACAAATAATGTGAGTAAATTGTGCTATTTTTGCGGCCGAACCTACCACAGCAGAAGTAATTGTCCGGCAAAAAATGCTGTTTGTTATAAATGTAATAAAAAAGGCCATTTTTCTGTAGTATGTAAAACTAAGATTAATAATAATGCCAGCGCTTGTATGTACAATTCTAATCTGTGTGCGATTCGACCGGCACCAGACTGTCTAGCAAGTGCAACGATCGTAGCTTACATAAAAGGAGTTGAAGTTTCTACGTTGATTGATACTGGGAGTTCGAGTAGTTTTATTAACGAGATTACGGCAAAGAGATTAAAATTAAAAGTATTTCCGCATCATGAAAACGTTTTAATGGCCTCATCTAATTTAAAAAACAATATTGCTGGCCGTTGTGTTGCTGATCTAAGTATTAATGGTGTAAATTATAATTTTGTATCATTAAAGATTATGAAAAACCTATGTACTGACTTATTGTTAGGGCACGATTTTCAATCTCAACATAAACAAGTCGTGTTTAAATTTGGCGGTCGTAAAAATGATTTTATTGTGGCTCGAAATGTGTGCGCAATTTCAAGTGCTAGTGCAGCATTTCCTTCATTGTTTCGTAATATTTCAAATGACGTCAAACCCATCGCTGTCAAATCGAGGCAATTTAACAAAAGTGACCAAGAGTTTATAAATAGTGAAATAACCCGTCTGAGGGCGGAAGGCATAATTCAACCCAGCATTTCACCATGGCGCGCTCAAGTTGTTGTTGTCAAAGATGCGGAAAATGATAAACAACGAATGTGCATAGATTACTCACAAACTATCAATTTGTATACTGATCTCGACGCATATCCTTTACCAAGAATCGATGTTTTGGTAAACAAGTTGGCAAAATACCACGTTTTTTCAACATTTGATTTGCGTAGTGCGTACCACCAAATACCCATTGCGGCAAAAGATAGAGCTTTCACTGCTTTTGAAGCTGGAGGAAAACTGTGGGAATTCACTAGAGTTCCGTTTGGTGTCACAAACGGTGTTCCTGCTTTTCAGCGAGAAATGGATAAAATGATTGACGATGCAAAGCTAAAAGACACTTACCCATATTTAGACAACATCACGGTAGCAGGGAGAACTCAGAAAGAGCATGATCAAAATGCTACTCGATTGTTTGATGCGCTTCGGCAGAGAAATTGGACCTTGAACGATTCTAAAACTATTTCCTCTGTCCCCTATATAAACATTTTGGGTTATTGTGTAGGTAATGGTACCATCAAACCCGATCCTGAAAGGTTGATACCACTTCAAAACCTTCCCCCTCCTAACAATCAAAAAGCCTTGAAACGTGTGCTCGGCTTATTTGCCTACTACGCAAAGTGGATTTTTCAGTTTTCGGATAAGATCCAGAGTTTAAAGCAGACAACAAAATTTCCGCTAGATGACACAGCTCTAAATGATTTCAATGCTCTTAAGAAAGAAATTGAAAAAGCTGTATTACTTTCTATTGATGAAAATTTACCTTTTGTTGTCGAGTGTGACGCATCCGATGTGGCAATTTCAGCCACGCTCAATCAAAATGGGCGCCCTGTGGCATTTATGTCACGAACATTTCAAGGCAGTGAGGTACATTATCCTGCGGTAGAAAAGGAAGCAACTGCCATAGTCGAAGCTGTGCGAAAATGGAGTCACCTCCTTTCCCGACAGCACTTCACCTTGATAACCGATCAGAGATCAGTTGCCTTTATGCTTGATAATCGCAAAAGAACAAAAATTAAGAATAATAAAATTCAGTGTTGGAGACTGGAGCTTGCTTCATTTAGTTATACAATCAAGTATCGCCCAGGCAGGGACAACGTGGTTGCAGATTCATTGACTAGAGCTTATTGTGCATCTATGTCTACTTCAAATTTAATGGAAATTCACTCAGGATTGTGTCATCCAGGAATAACGAGGCTGTTGCATTTTGTTCGAACAAAAAACTTGCCTTTTTCTGCTGAGGATGTACGCAAAGTGTGTTCAACATGCCAGATATGCTCAGAATTAAAGCCTCGATTCTATAGAATGGAAGAACAAACTCTTGTGAAGGCAACAAAAGTTTTTGAAAGAATAAACATTGACTTTAAAGGGCCACTTCCTTCTTCAACACCAAACAAGTATATATTAATGATAATTGATGAGTACTCCCGGTTTCCCTTTGCCTTTCCTTGCCCCAACATGCATACCCAGACGGTAATAAATTGTTTAAACCAGTTGTTTTCTTTCTGTGGTATGCCCAATTATATACATTCAGATAATGCGAAATCATTTGTTTCAAAAGAGCTAAAAGAATTCTTGCTCAAAAGAGGAATAGCATCCAGTAAATCATCACCGTACCACCCAACAGGAAATTCTCAAGTTGAACGTTATATCGGGGTAATTTGGAAAGCGATTCGGCTGGCATTAAAGACTTATAATCTTGGAATTTCGTCATGGGAAGCAGTATTGCCAGATGCTCTTCAATCCTTGCGATCTTTACTTAACACAACAACTAACAGCACTCCACATGAGCTATTTTTCAGTTTCGATAGACGATCTCCATCAGGAAAATCCTTACCTGCTTGGTTGACCACTCCGGGCCCAATTTTGTTACGAAAATTTGTGAAAACTCACAAAAACGATGATTTAGTAGAAGAGGTCCAATTGGTTGAAGCCAATCCTACATACGCCAGTATTCGATACGCTGACGGAAGAGAAGGGACCGTTTCGATAAGCGATTTAGCTCCTTGTCCGAAAAACAGCCAACAGACCATACCAGAAACTGCGCAGGAGCAGACGGAAAAACCTGGAAATGAAATTTCGCCTGATGCAAATTCACCTCTACTCCATGATGAAGATAACACAGATGTCCTACCAAATGAACATCTTACAGAAAAAGATTGCCCCCCTACGGTCCCCCGTAGATCAACACGCGAAAACCTTGGTATTCCCCCGCCTAGATATGACCCTTAATTCCAAATAAAGGAGGGTAAAATGTTGTAAAATATGACGTAACAATCGCCTCTAGACCTTTTTCCTTTTCTTTGTAAATAAACCACGCTGTAAATTAAAGTGCCTTTACAGTTAACAAAGCTTCGTTTATTGCGTGCGTTATTCGTTTTGTTGTTCGTATTAACTGTGCTTGTTTTGTACAGATTTTAGCGTTGTGTTTTATAAGTTGATTAAAGCCATATAAACAGTTATGGTAAATAGTTATCTTAGATTATAAGATAAGAAGGACAATCACAACAATGATGATGGTGATAATGACCTCTGAGCAGTATCTGAACTAAAAGTAAAGTGATAAACCGTTGCAAACTGAGATTTTGAAACCAGAAAGTCGTATAGTTTAAATTAAATGTTCAAGTTCAAGTTTTGGTTCGACAAATTTATTTGTAGTGGTTAACTTCCAGAACTTTTTTGAAATGTTTCAAAACTACGTAACTACTCACGCAAGTGTTTCCTTATCTGTAATGTCAAAAAAAAAAAAACTCTGAATAAAAATATTTGCAAGTACAGAGGATTTGGATTTGGTTTAAGGTTAAAGGAGGCGAGTTAGATGTCGTAAAAAATTCTTTTGAAAAGTATGAAAAAATTCGCCAAAAAAGCGGCCATATAGCAACGATACATAAAACACTCAGACATCGTTAATCCAGGCCCTAAAGAACCGTAATCACCCTTATTCAACACAAAACAGCGAGAAACAAATTTCTTTCTTTAGATTTTACCCCTTTAATTCGGAAACGCCGCTGTCAAACTCCGACACAAAAGTTTTGGAACAAATGTACTAAATCAGTAGCAATAAAATCCGATAGACTGGATTATTAAGAATGAAGCAAAAAATGATTTACTCTTGTTCTTGATACAGTAGTTAGTTGACGAAAACTATAGTCAATTATTTTTACATAACAAGCTATTCAATGTAAATGTTGCATTTTCACTCTTAAAACGTTTCCAACGGTTTTTAATGCTGGGTTTCTTTAACTGGGGAGCGTTAAAGGTTTTTCAGGTGGACGCGAGCGATTGAATGCTAGCCCAATTGATTTCTGCAATGAAAATTTTTTAGTCTTCTCTACACCTTCAATTTTGGATGAAATTGGAGAATATGATGAAAAGGCTTGAGTTTTGTTTTTAGTTTGTATCGTCAAGGGGGCGAGCTTTGCTTGCATGAAGAAGAAGGGATGCGAGTTTGTTTGCGTGAAAAAAAGGGGTGCGTCTCAAAAAGTTTAAGAACCACTCATCATTGTATTTGTTTGGAAGGGCATCCAGTCCAGGTCAGACACAAACAGGACTGGATCAGAGAGTTTATCTTTTTACTACCTTAGAATACTGTAGGGGAAACTGGGGAAAATCGGGACATGGGGTAAGTTGGTCCAACCTATGTACTGCTTATACTGTTGGTTGAAATAATCTGTACCGCCAACATTGGCTACATCTTGCATTAGCAACAATACTAGTTCAGCGATACGGTCGTTAGCAGGTACTCATTAAAGCTGAGAAGAAAAAATTCAAGTTTTTGCCAAAAAAGTTTATCTTAAAGAAACAGGTATATTGCTTACTATTTCTGTATGTATATGGTTTAATGATAACAATGCTGATTATGACAGAATAATGTGGTAATTTTGAATCTATAGCTAACCTAGATCTTGAAGTGAAGTAAAGATGTAACACTTAGTTTCAAAATGGCGCCTTTGGGGTAAGTTGGGACATAGTCATGGGGAAGTAGGACCGCTGTCCCAACTTACCCCGTTGCACTTATAACTTAACTTCCAAGTGGTAAGCATTTGTAATGTCGGCTGCGTAATAAAGAAAAATATTCAATAACCATGTCGAGCAATTTACATGTAAGTTTATGTGATACTATAATCTTTCGATCTAGCTAGTTAAAAATTTACGTGTTCAAATCTTATTAAAAGCAAGAAATATAACCTACCGGGAAAAAGCTACTAATTATAATGTTATCTGCAAGTGGAACTAAAACAAATAATAAAAAAATGCTCATTTTAAATTGCTTATATTGTCTTTTCTAGGTGGAAGAGTGCCTCGAAAATATACAAGGAAGACCAACAGAGGACAGACTCTAATAGATGTCCTGAAAAGAGCAGCAGGTGCCTTACGGCAAAGTAATGAGCTGCGGCAGTCTGCTCGAGAGTTTAGCCACGGTTTAGCGTGAGTAAAACCACACTGAAGCGCTTTGTCGATCAGATGTCCATTGATAACGATACAGCAAAAAAGTCAGGCTACAAGCGTGTGGGTGACAGGCATCGCATTTTTTCTGCAAAAATGGAAGAAGACCTCGCAAACCGTATCAAATTATTAAGTAACATGTTTTATGGACTATCAACAAATAAATGTCGCCGACTAGCTTTCGAATTCGCAATACAAAATAATATCACAATACCGGACAACTGGGTAAAAAAGAGAATAACAGGAATTGACCGATTCTTATCATTTAAGTTTAAATATGGGCTATCTGTGCAAAAGCCTGAAGCAACATCTCTCGCACTTGCAACAGCGTTCAATCGGCACACTGTTGGCAAATTTTTGGATCAATTAGGCGATTTATATGATCGCTACAAATTTGAAATGCACGATATTTTCAACTTAAACGAAACGGGTTGCACAACTGCGCAAAAACCGGGTTGCACCCACAGGAAAAAAGCGCATTGGTTCAGTGACTAGTGCTGAAGTTGGAGAACTAGTCACTGTCTTATACGCAGTGGGAGCATCTGGAGTTGTAGTGCCACTAATGTTTGTCTTTCCCAGGGTTAATTTCCGTAATAAATTTATTGTTGGTGGGCCATTAGGATGTACAGGAGGTGCTAACAAGTTGGGCTGGATGAATGAAGACTTATATGTCAGCTTCATTGAGCACTTCATTCACCATGTGCGTAGCAGCAAAGAGTAACCAGTACTACTGATTTTGGACAACATAGATGCACATATAAGTCCTAAAGATCTGGCACGTGAAAATGGTGTAGTTATGTTGCCTATATCTCCACACACCTCGCATTACCTCCAACCGTTAGATCGAACATGTTATGGACCCTTCAAAACCGCTTTTGGTGGGGCAATGGACGGGTGGATGCGCTCTCATCCAGGTCGTATTGTTACAATATATGACGTACCATCTTTAGTTGCTGAAGCTCAGCTTCATTCACTTACTATTCGGAATATTCAGAAAGGCTTCCGTGTCTCGGGTATACATCCACACAACAGAAATACTATTGACGGAGGTGAGTTTGAAGGTACTTTTCTTAAAAAAGTGCCTCAAATGGTAGGACATGTGCTAGTGTTTATAATTAACCATACTGACATTTTAGCGTTTCAACGGAATGACGTAATTGCAAAGTTCCGGAACCAGTAAAGAAGACTAGAAGCACCAGAAAATGTAATCAATTGGGGTTTCCTGTTGATATACACATTGGTTGAATTAATTTTTTGCTGAAAATTGGTCACTGAGAAAAAGAGGTGTTGTTCTTGTTGTCTACAATGTACAGTTGCTTGTATGTACAGTAGTAGCCTGCATTTGAATGTAAAGTTGATTGCTTTTAAATTCTTCTTTTTCTAATAAAACCGCCTTTATGCGTGTACGTGTGATAAATGTTGTAGCTGTCCCAATTTTCCCCATAGCTCGTCCCGACTTACCCCATATTTGAGTGAGTTATTTCAAACCCTGTTTTCGGCTCTTTCCCGATTTTGAAAACAAATGGTACTGCTCGTGTTAATTTATTAGTTTTTAAAGTTTTCTATCCAAAGTTTTATTTTAAAATGGCTCATGTTGTTTCCGATTTATGGTCCAAAAACAGAAATTTGTCCCGATTTACCCCAGTCTCCCCTACTGCCCGGATCAGATGCTCGCAATTATGGTGTCAGACCTCGTGCTCCATGTAGTGCTTGATGTGTGGGGCTTGTTATAAGACAAGGTTTGCGGTTTGTTCAGAGGCGCCGCACTCAAATTTCGGTGAGGACCGAGACTCCATTTCTGCATTGACGAATAGAATCGCTCAACACCAGTCCGCAGGCAATTGAGCTTAACACAAGCTGTTCGGGGCAAGCTCATTTCAATAGGTCTGGCACTGGTCCTGGGTATGAAAACACGGAGCCTGGTGTATTCTTGCAGTACTCCGTGTTCCATTTACAATTCCTCCGCTGAAAAACGCGGATGCCAAGTCCGGCAAGGTTGTTTAATAGGTTTCGCGCAGTGGGCACATATGGGCATGTAGATCTTAGTCTCTCTTGGCGAGCATCTGAGGACCCACTTAAAAGAACATACAGGATATGATCAAGGTCCAGGAATCTACGGTTAGCCAAAGAAAGTGTCACCCCTAGTCGGCGAAGCTCAGCTGGCTGGATGCCTGAAAGTATTGGTAAGTGGTCCATTGGAGTGGACGCAGGCATTTAGTAACTATGCGCAAGGCGTCATTCAGCACACTCTCTATGAGGAGAATGTGAGTGCTGCGATACCAGACTTGTGCGCAGTACTCAGCTTTTTCGCTTTTCGATAATACGAATACCCTACTAAACCAACATTTTATGAAAAAACAAAGTGAATTAACGAAGTTTGCCTGTATATTGTTTATCTTGCGACCCTGGCCAGGGGGGTACCGAAAATTTGTTTTGGCCGGAAGAGCAAAATTTAGAAAAAGAGCACTTTTTTTGAAAAGGCACTTTTAGCAGACACAACTTTTAGCGTATTAGAAAAAAATTGTATAAAAAAACTTAATAAAAATAAAAAAATTTAAAAAATAATTTGTTGTACAGAATTTGAAAATAGCTTTTCGTCTGATATCCTTCAGAAAAAATTGTCAGAATGAAAAAGAAGCGAATCGTATTTTCTTATAAAGTTAAGATTTCTTATTGGTCTTATGGGGCTCGAAGAATACCAGCGTATGCACTGGCCAAATTGTTTTCTCTATCTCAAAGTCACAAAGTCGAATTCTTACTAATCTAATAAAATTTCTGAGAAAAGAGTGCGCTTTTTTTCATAGGTACACTTTAAAAAAAATGGAGAGAATTGAGAATTGCGGTCCTCATACTGGAATTTAATCTTATGGGTATTATTGGTTCACTTGTCGCTAGTGATGGCCTTACAAAAAAAGGGGCCCGGTGCAAAAAAAATAAGGGGAGCCATTACTTAGTGTTTCAAGACAATCTAGCAATCTCTAAAAAAATGCCATTGTCATAGGGGGAGCCACTTTTTGCACAAAACAAAGTCTCTAATAAAAAAGTTCTTTATTTTAAAGGGGACCACTATTAAGTGCTCCAAATCAGTGTGGTCTTTTAAAAAAGTCATCGTTTCAGGAAGGGCCACTTTCTAGTGTTTCAAAACAAATTGATCTCTAAAAAAAAATTCTTTCTGTTAGACATGCCACCGACGTCCTGGTGCAACTATAAAGAAATAGAGCAATTTCTTGTGTAGAGGGCCACTTTTTGATGTGTTTTAGGGGAGACCTGGTGTGGTCGTTCCGTTCGCACCCTATTAAAGCCATTACTGCCTTTCGTTCATGATCTGCTCGAAAAGCAGATTGCAAAGAGAATTGAGCAAACTTCAATCTTTTTTAATTATTAAGGGCTACCAAAAGACAAATTAATTCTACTTTATCTAAAAGATTAAGTAATTTAAGACCAAGCTGGTCTACAAAGCGGAAAGATGTCCAGTCTATCTCCATGTTGTATTGATGGAAACTTTTTGGACAAGATTCAAAAGCCGTCGAACCACATGTTGTTTTTTTGACCTGACAGCTCAAGAAGAATATGCTACCTTTTCAAAATTGCAACAATGTTATCTATTAACTTGTAAGTCACTGTGATAGGCGGTAGCTACGTTGGTCGCACGTCTCAACGCCTGCAAGAGCGTATCAAAGAGCACATGCCGAAATCTGCTACAAATCTTCCATTTTCTCAAAGCCGCGACAGCCTTTGTCGAATGTAGAAGAATAATACTAACTTCCACAATCGCCTTTTTCACAAATATGTCATTGGCCTGCATCTTTTTTACAAATACGCAATGCGCTCTTTGTTACAGCAACAACCGATTTATCTCTCTTCTTGCACGAGATTATTCTATTTTTTACCTTTCCGCTCTAGAAGCTATTTAATCTTACATTTTCTAACAAAAATATTTTGTCTTCATCCTGAAACTCTTTCAGCTTTGTCCTTCTAATTGGTCAAATATTTTCAAACAACGAGAGCACTTTTCTTTACTTTATAATCAATTCGGCTCGCTTCTTTCTGATTCTGATAATTTTTACTGAAAAGTGTGAGAAGAAAAGAGTCGAGTCTGATACGAAGAAAAACCGATTGGAGTGAGAGTAAAAAAGAAACAAAACTAGTTGCTCTAAGAGATGAAATTTTTTTTATTTTATTTTATTTATTATTGTAATTTAGAACTGCTTGCCAAGACCACCAAGCAGGGGAAAGTGCCGTAAAGTGTCTTTCCCAAGGACACAACAGAATGGCGCAAGTGGGTAAAAAGAGAAAAAAACCCGCGCCAATTGAATTCGCGGGCCCAAAGCGGGCCCAAAAATTTTTTAATTTTTTAAAACTTGTTAAGATGCTTGAGAAAAACTTAGTTTCTTTTCAACCAACCAGTTTCTCTCTAAAATTAACTCTTTTTCTCTCTAAAATAGACTCTCTCAATAGGTTTTTCTTCAAATTAAACTTGATCGAAGAAAAGCTTTTGGAAATAATTCCAACTTTACTTACTAGATTAAAAAAAGTTTTTCACCGTAAAATTTGATCACATTGTTTTATTTATTTGATCTGAAAATATTTTCGATGTGCCGAAATGAACTATGGCTCAAAGACATTTAGCCTGTAGCATATTTAGGGGATGGCATTGTGCATTGGCTCCCCTCCCCTTGGAGATCATTAATACGCATGCTTACCATACGTGGGACAGTACTTCTAGTGCCATGTCTCTCCTTAGAGATCACTCATACCTTAGGGTTTTGTCCCGCCTATTTCGGCAAAAATTCCGCCAGAAATAGAAGATAAATTCAATTTGCAGACCCCCTTTTTTGTTTTTTCAGAGATCACTAGTTTTCAAACACGAAAGTTATGAAATCCGAGACAGATTCAAAATTTTTTTGTAGAACACTTCTTTTTAGGGAGAAAAAATAAGAAATCAGACATTGTTTCAAAATAACGACTTTTTTTTAGAGAGCACTTGAAAAAAATTTTCCACTAAGCATATTTGATTGTAGTTGATGCCCCTCCTTTTCAAAAATCCTCGGTACGCCACTGCGTTAAACACTTCCCATGCAAATCTTTTTTTTGTCTCTACTTTGTACTAAAGAAGGTTATTACCTTTGAACTTCAGTTTTTTAATATTGTTTTCACAAAGAAAAATTGTCTCAAGTTTGTTAAAACTTACTTTTATTGAAATTGCCTTTTCACCAAAAAAGTATCTTTTTACTATATAAATGACCTCACTTGCTAAATTAGTGTTATTTGTTGCGCGACTCTTTTAGAAAAAAGTTTGGCTAACCTTTGCCTAAATAGATATTTTATAAATTTTATTGGTATTAATTTCGGTCGAGATTATATAATTGCGAATTACAAAAGTTACATGACGCATTTTAAAAATATAGCAGGGCAGAAGGGGCAATCGCCCTTTGTTCCCCTGTGTCACACTCCATTTATAATTTTAATCGTAACGATATATTTATTCCCGTTATTAGTAATTCGTAGTGTTATTATAAGAGAATAAATGCGGCTCTTTGAGCGCTGTTTGCGATATACGTCCAATTTGTTCTATTGCTTGATACAAGTATCTTTTTTCTCTTTCGCTCGACAGTATGACGTAATATGTTTTATTCAAGCTTTGCTATCTCGAACGTAGTAGAATATTCGCGTAACGATCTCTTTAGGGTGTTCTGGCTAAATCTCGAATTTACGAGAAAGTTACGTCACATGATTTTGGTTTCTATATAAAACCGATGCGTAACGAATTATTAAGATTAGATGTGATTTTGAGACGACTCGAGTGGAAGTAATTGGCTGGGCGCGGGAGGCCCGTTAGTTTTTGTATTGGTCGTCGAGTGTTGAATTTATTTTGTGCCAGTGGTTGGCAGTTTTGTTCTACAGAGGTAGAATTATTTGTGTTGATTGAATAAAGTTATAGTGTTGATTTCGCTTTGCAGTTTGGCAAAGCGTGGAATAGAAGTTTGGTCGGACGTGATTTTTGTAATACATTTGTTGTTATTAGACACAGTGGTCTCTATTTGTTGCGAAGAAGAGTCTTCAACGAAATCAATCCGAGCTTTCGTTAAATCAACTGTATAACCCATCAGGCTCATAGCAAGACTACTTCTTGAGCCGGAATAAAATAAAATTTAGACACAGTTTTGTTTCAGCGCAGGTATTCGGGTTACCTAGCTCAACTGGTCCTCAGGGATTCCCGAACAAATTTTGTGACACCCTGTTTTCGGTGCCCTGACCATGGCTTGCAAGATAAATATTTTTCCCAGTGGGCTTTTTTATGCTTGAATGAGGGAAAGCGAGAATTCAAATTGATTGTTTGGATAAGAGCTCAGGAGAAGAGCGGTTTCTAGTAGAGCGATTTAGTAGAGTGGGATGACCAAAGTTGTTGAGAGGTATAAGTTTCGAGGAGAAGATCCAGTCAAACAAGTCGTTGTAGCAGATTGTTCCCCTCAGATTGGCTTTACAATCAAATTTGTTGCTGTGTTTTGTTTTAATATTTTTGACGAAAAACCAATTTCGCACATATAACTTAATGAAAATGGAAGGAATGTAGATATAGCTGCAGCACCTACTATGTAGCAACAGTTTCGCATATGTAACTTAATGAAAATGGAAGGAGTGTAGATATTGTAAATGTGCACATATTTCGCCCAGAAATCAGTGAGTGACTAGGTTCAAAATTATTTTTTTGCGGTGTAGTTACAGTTTATTTCCGAAAATTTCTCCTGCAAATCTTTGGAAAAATATCCTTGTGCAGACAAAAAGAATTCCTTGTCATCTTTCATTCTGGAAGTTTAGTGTAGCATATCTGGGAAGTAACATTTGATTTCGTATTTTACCAATTGTAGGTGATCCTCTACTTCAACTTTAAGCGCGCCTTTAAGTTTAATTTGGTTTTTCTTAAGAGCAATGTCTAGTTTTCGAAAAAAAGCTGCATTTCCTTTTTGAATTTGAAAATGCCTAGTCCCAGTTTTGCCACGAAAGGGCCAATGGCATTGTAGTCATTGATACAGTTAATATTCTTGCCCTGCAAAACAAGTTGTACTCAACTAACGGTTGAAAAGTTGGCTATCCACGAGGTTTGCCAATGTCACAAATGGAACCCTTTTTTGAATTGATTGACAAAATAAGATCTTAATGTTTTTCATGAGCTTCAAAAAAACAGCATAAGTTCATCTTTTATTTCATACACGGGCTAAAATGTTAACTTTTGACAACCACCAAATGGATGTATGAAAAAGTAAAGTTTTATGATTGAAATCTAGGTCATTGCAAAACTTGCTGAACAGATTTGTATTGACAGCACTTTCTTTCACGTAATTGACGGGGCGTGTACTTATTGCAAGTTATCTTTCATGGCAATAGGTAAAGTTTTGGAGCTCAGAGTCTTTCGGTAAATCACGCAACGAGATCTAATAGCATAGGGGGTTTTCTTCATCTTTGCAATGGATTTACTTTAAAACCCGAATATTGTCAAGACACCATTAATGCAGACACCTACAAATTTTTTCCGATGTATTGTTGCAATAAACATGGAAAGAACTTTAAATACAGCCTATATTTTTTGCTTTTCATGTGGTCCCTAAGGGTACAGCATGTCCTTTTCTATTAAAACGAACGTAGACTAACAACTGCGACATCGGGCAATATTAGTTGTTTCATAAGATTGATTTAAAAAAGATGAGCTTGAAATTTTTGAAAAACTTGACACTTAAGTTAATGTCTTTTTTGCGAGCTCATTTAATCGGTGTTTTGATCTAGAATCCGAGCTGTTTTCTTGCTTTATGTTTTTCTCGAAACATGACAGCTGCTTTTAGCATCCACGATTTAATCGACGTTGTGAGGTTTCTTCTCTTTAGAAATCATGTGAGCAATTTCTGCCGACGAAAATTGGCGAATCACTTGTAATTTTCAATTTTTTCAAATAGTAGGCCTACTCTTGCTTTGAAAAAAAACTAAAGGCTTATTTTTGTGGCCAGGGTGCTTTGTCAGAAGACGAGGCTGCAAAAGACATGGTCAGATTGCACAAAGAAGCCACAAACAGAAGCCCTGCTTTTAGTCTTCACTAGTCTTTTTAAACAAAAATTAAGAAAGCAGGGACAATTTTAAAGTGATGAACTTTTTGTCCTCACTTGACTTTTGGAAGAATATTCTGAGGAGAAAGCCGCGGGTATTTAAGAGTCTCGGAAAAGGAGTTACGGACACACCAAAATTTGGGAACCACTGCTTTAATAATTTTTGTCATACTTAAAAACTTTCTCTTTTATGTCAATGCAATTATCTATTCAGTTTGCTGCCAGTTGCTCGGGCCTCCCTTATGAACATTTTACAAACCACAAGGGGACGCCCTCCCCAGTTTAGGAAGCCCTGTTTTAGTTTAAAGGTAGGGTCCACTCAAAATCTAAAATTTTTTCATAAATGGAGTAAAATTTTTTTAACCCATTGGTTTTGGTTTGATGTAAATCCAATTCCCCGTTGCCCCAATATTTCAAAAAAACTAAAGTTAAACTGAGCGGTTTTGATTGGTCCTCAGTTTTATGACGTCAATGGCTGGAAAGTTGTGTAAAGACTGCATAAGTACAGTACATGTTATAATTTTATTCTGGTTGATAAGTTTATTCTAATTCAAGTTATGGTTATTTCTTGTATGGCTCCCGGTTTTTCTAATAGAGGAAAACAAAATGATATTAGTTTTCACCGATTACCAATAAAAGATTCCACTACGCTACAGAAATGGCTGAACAACATGAAGCTAAAAAAGCCACCAAATTTGAAATATAGCCGGTTAAAATATATGTATATATACAGGGTGAGTCAAGGGAAACGGATGTTTTTAATAAAGACAAAACTCTGCGAATATTTTAACAAAAATTTTATAATGTACATAAAAAATTCACTAAACTATGCCATTATGTCTGCGAAGCTCAGGAAAAAAACAGTATTCAAATATTCGAATATAGCGGTCTGAAGTAACCGTTGCTGTCTCTTCTCCTTCTTGGAAAACGAATGGACCAAATATCCCGCACTTTCCCAAACCACACGAAACAGTCACTTTTGGGCTCTGTGGTGGTCGCTGATGTAATTCACAAGGATTTTCTGAAGCCCAGTATTGAAAGTTTTGCTTGTTAACTGTACCATTTAGATAAAAATGGGCTTCATCACTCATTATTAGGGTCAAATCTTCATTTTTTTCAAACAAATAACAACAAACAAAACGGCATCTTAAGCAGATCTTAAAAAGATAAACAAATAACAACAAACTAAATGGCATCTTAAGCAGGTTTAAAGACTACCTTCCTCACTCCCTAACCACTTACTCCGGAAGAGCAAGGGGCGTTCTAAAAGCATCCGTTTCCCGTAACTCACCCTGTATATATATATATATTTTTTTATCCAAAAATAAATATTTTTGATACCTTAATTTTGTAATGCCTTAACTGGTCAAAAGTAAAAGGTATCATATGAACTATATATTCTCCTCAAAACAACGTCGAAGACGTTAAAAGCTATTGTCAAGCGATTCTATCTGCTATCGGAGATGCAAACGAGTTAAAGTTTTTATCTATTAATATGACTGAATTTAGAACTACTTGTTTTGACTGCCAACCAAAAAAAGGTGCCGCCTAGTGTTTTTCCCAAGAATACAACAGCTTGACCAGCCTAGGAGTTGAAACAGACAGCCGTCTAACCAGCACTTCTATTCAAGCCACGCCTCTGACAAAACTAATATTTAATAGCTTATCTGATACAAAAGAATAGCAAGCAATGATGTTGAGCAATCGAAAATTTATTCCATATACAATGCATTATTTATTTACTCTAAAAGACCGGCGGCACATTGGCTTCATGAAAACCTTCGTACCTTCCATCTACTTCTGGAAACCGTGCTCTTATGGCAGTTACTGCACAAGCAGGTACAACTCGACGGTTATTTCTACCCAATTTTCCGTATATCCAGTATATATAACTTTTGTAAGCAGCAAATCTATAGCTACATTCTGCAATAAAATGTTATTTGATTAAAGTACGGTTAAAGTATAATGAAAGCATAAGTACTACTTTACAACGTGTTATTTTTTCAACGTTTTTCCGAAAAAATTTAAATTTTATAAAGTAAGAAATACCGGTATGTCATAATACGTACACAACTAGAAAATTTTTTTAACAAGGAAATAATTGCACTATAGAGAGAGTTACCATCTGCCCAGTATTCAGAATTATTTTTTAGGTATAGGCTACTCTTGTCAATAACTAATTTGTTGACGTTTCGTTGCAGGAAAGGTTTATCTTTTGTTAAAAAAAGTAATAGCGTGACAATTTAAAAAATGGTGACAAATACCAACTAAGCATACAAATCAAAAATAAGCAAGCTTTTTCAAAATAAGTACAATATATCTATGTTTTCTAAGACAATGCCCTTAAAATTAGCACGCAATAGTAACCCTGACTGTACAACAAAAGCAAATTTAAAAGTTTTTTTAAGATACCATTTCAGTTTTTGGTTATAAATTAAACAAAGTTGAGAGACAATAGCTGCTAAGCCTACAACTTTTTTTGCGCTAATTAATTCAAAATATCGTTACATTAACAGCAAACACTATTTAGTAAAAATGATTCAGTGAATTTATGTAGCTTAGGTTACCAGTTACTGATTTGTTGCTCCAAATTTTCACCAATAATCTGCTTTACTGAACACATCAACACCTCCAACACCTCGGTGTCCAGACATAGCTTGTTGAAGCTAGGTGTGCTGGTGATGCATTTTTATTAATTAATTTTTGTTAAATGATTTGAACTCCTCTGCAGCATTTGTTTTCAATTAATGATGGCATAATATAACAATGCTCGCAGGAACAATGAAAATATTCTAGATTTGATTTTGGAAAATTATTTGAGGTTTTGTCAAGCTGTTGTTTTTGATCTATTTCATTAAATTCTTTCGTAGGTTCATATAAAAATCCTTTCCCAGCAGTGCTTTCCATTTTTTTCTTTTCTTTTAACCAGCTTTGGAACTGTACTTTTGTTAATTGCAAGCAGATGCAGCTGTAGTATATACTTCTAACAATGCTAATCTCAGTTGTTTTGCCAGCCAATGACGTCATCATTCACGTGCGCCACCAATGGCGATTTTTTCTTTTGGGGATAACTAGAATAACAGAGACCTTTGAGTAAAAATTTTTTCAGGGTTGATTTTTAACCACTTAAAAAATATTTTAAGCTCAACTTGTATTTTGACTGGACTTCCCCTTTAATGTTTTCCACGCTGTCCGATTTTAAATGCATCATCGAAGTTGTATAGGATATCTAGGTGCATGGATGAGTTAAGATATTTGTTATCACTTGTCACGAACATAAAATGTTTCCCTTTACTTTTTTTAAAAACTAGTTAGATCTCTGGTTAACAGCGGTTTTCACTTTACAACAGTCGTTTCTGAACGACATTGCGGCAACGTTCAACCCAATAATTTTTGAAGAAGGATAAATACAAACAAATATTGCTTCTAGACTTAGTTGTACAAATTACTCGGTATAGTAAATAATGTTCATGATCATGTCATGATCATGATAAAGTCTTAAAGGCTTATTAAAAGAATTAAACTTGTACTTGAAAAATTGTCAACGCATTGCGTTTCAACTTAATATAATTAACCTAACTGTTTCGGATAAATTTAATTGACTTCATTAGTCTTGAAAGTTAGTTATTTACAGTCGAATTATGATGAATTTGTTTTCATATACAAACAATATATTGTTTAGTAATTTTATCATGTAAAATGACTTCTTGAAGAGACCCAAGAAAGGGTCTCTTCAAGAAGTCACCATAAGCATTTTTTTGAGTGAAACTAACCCGAAATCCCCCCTTTCGGCACCAGGATAGAATAAAGAAGAAACCAAAAGGAAAAGGATCTCCCAAGAGGCAATAGTAACTGCTGGGGGATCCGGGTTAGTTTCATGAACAAAAATTGCTTATGGTAACTTTTTAAAAAGAACCAATTTTTTCATGAATTTAAAAAATTGGGTCTGAAAAGGCAAAAATATCAGGTCTTTTCAAGTCACTGTAAGCAATTTTTTCGAGGAAACCAACCCAGAATCCAATCTACAGCACAAGGATGGAATAAAAAAGACACCAAGAAGAAAAGAATCTTTTTAAAAAGCAATAATAACCACAAGGGGATCTGGGTTAATTTCACAAACAAAAGTTGTTTATGGTGACTTTTTATAGAGACCCCAATATTGCTCTGTGCCTAAATACAGGCTATTATGAAATTGTGTCCATTGAGATAAACATGGCGTCTGAAAGGTTAAATGCTCTATTGGTGATAATGTCAAACAAAATCAACAAGGTATATTTATTTACACTCCAGGTATTTTTATCTTCACTGCACTAAATTGTCTAAACTGACACTCAACTGACATGCTAATAAAATGCCAATATAAATAAAAATACCTTGTTGGTTTTGGTTTGCTAGTATTACCTGTAAAGCATTTAGAATTATTAATAAGATTTATGCTTGGTGAGAAATGTCATTGCATTTTTAGTTCAAGTTTTAGTTGAAATACCATGTAACATTTTAACAGTATATTTAAAAAAGATAATTAAGCATTTTTTACTGGTTGTACTGCATCAATCAGTTTTAATTATTTTATTAACCTTGTCACCTGTACATTAAAAGAAGTTGTTTGTTCTTTAACGATATCTGTTTTTATAAAGTTAAACAAGATTTTTAAAAATTGATTGAATATTAAAGTATATTTAATTTTTTAAAAATTATTTTAAATTATGCATTTCAATAAAATCTGTTACCATTAAAAATTTTGATTTTTTTGCTTTGCTGCTAATTTAAAGATAAGATATGATAGATTAAGTTTTTTTTTGACCATAAGTCCATTTCCAACCTTTAATTTTTCAAAGTAAAAGGTTTATAACAAGTTCCATGTATGTATTTCTTGTACCTTTTTCAAGTCTTTTCAAAAAGTCACCGTAAGCAATTTTTGTTTGTGAAACTAACCTGGATCCCCCCTGTAGTTATTATTGCTTCTTAAAAAGATCCTTTTCCTTTTGGTTTCTTTTCTATTCAGCCTGGTGCCATACGGGTGAAATCTCGGTTAGTTTCACCAAAAGAAATTGCTTATGGTAACTTCTTAAAAAGACCTTTTTTTTGTCTGACCTTAGTCCAACAATGCTAACAAAGTGCAATAGTTGGAACATTAAAAAGCAAATCACTAATCATTTAAATTATTTTCTGTTTTAAGTTTTGTTCAACTTTAAATATAGTTTTGACTATAGCATACCTTTAATTTAAACTTAACCTAACCTTACCAAATAAAGCTTTACAAAACTCTCATCAAAAAGTTATTTGAAAATCAAACCTGTATATAGCATTTTGTATAATTTTAAACTATTGCACCTTGATAAAACTGGAAAATTGTGGTAAAAATAATGGGTCTCTTCAAGAACTCAACATAAGCAATTTTTATATATGAAACTAACCTAGATCCCCTTGCAGTTACAGTGGTGTGCACAAAATTTGTGGCTGTGAGCGTTAGATTTGTTGCCATGAGCATTTAATTTGTTGTTGTGCACATAAAATTTGTTATTGCAAGCATTTAATTTGAAGTTGTGTGCATGAAATTTGTCACTGCGAGCATTTGATTTGTTGTAAAAAATTTTTTGAAAGTAAAGAAATATATTTTGATTAAATTTACTTTGTTATTAAGTTTTTCTCTCATGAATTTTACATGTATTGAGATTACTACAGTTTTTATCTCTTTTAAAGATTCATTTCGGTTACATGTAAACAAGATTTTTAAGTTTTGGCATGCTTACAAATTCCATTTTTTTATGTGTTTTTGGTTAAGTTTTTATAGGGATAAGTTTTGACAAAAATTGAATTCAAACCATACAAACACTTTGATTGAAGGTATAACGAAAAACAAATTAGCAAATTGTAAATTTTGTAATTTTATGACTTTTAGATACAACATGTTATTGTTGTTGTATTTAGGCAAATGATTTCTTAATTAATAGGTATTTAGTTATAAATTTTAATGAAGGCTAGATATGTATGTAAAGTGTTTGCATGGTTTGAATTCAATTTTTGTCAAAACTTAGCCCTATAAAAACTTAAGCCAAAGATATGTAAAAAAATGAAATTTGTAAGCATGCCAAAACAAGAAAACCTTATTTAATTGAAATGATTTTTCAGAAGAGACAAAAACTGTAGTAATCTCCATAAAATTTATGAGAGAAAAACTTAATACTGTAACAAAGTAAGTTTAATCAAAATATATTTTTTTATTCTTGATAAATTTTTTATAATAAATCAAATACTCACAGTGACAAATTTCATGTGCACAACGACAAATTAAATGCTTGCAGCAACAAATTTTTTGTGCACAACGACAAATTAAATGCTTGTGACAACAAATCAAATGCTTCCAGTGACAAATTTTGTGCATGCCACTGTATTATTGCTTTTCAAGAGATCTTTTTTCTCTTGGTTTCTTATTCCATCCTGGTGGCAAAAAAGGGATTCTGGGTTAGTTTCACAAAAAAGATCATTTACAGTGACATCTTGAAAAGGTCCAAAATAATAACATTAACAGTAAAGCTAGAAAAGTCAATAGTTTCTTTAAGTTTAAAAAGTTAATGATTTTTAATGGAATCTTAGCCACTAAATACAAATAAATTTTTAAAATATTTGGGTTTGGAAACTTGTTAGTATTTAGTAGTCTTTTTTTTGATTGTTTGATAATGATATTCCTCAATTTTTTATATAGCTGCTGTGGCCAAATGCTTATTAAAAATTGTTAAATTGCAAATCGCATGGCTACATTCAATTCATCTCAATTATCAACATTTAACACTGATTCTATGTTTGGAAGTGACATTAAAGAACACCAACAATTGACCAATTTTCAACCTGTTTCTGAGTCCAACCAACCATCTCAATTATTTGTGCAGCAGAATCAATCATATAATTCTGATTATGGTGTTGCAATTTCTAGTTGTGCTGCAAATGCCATTTCAGAACAAGATCAAATTACAGCCTTGTTTCCAAGTAAAACTCCTTTAACTCCACCCAGCCCAGCTGACAGTGGTGTTGTAGATGATTCAAAATCTGAACTTGGAAATGTATCACAAGAGGTATTACAACGTTTTGAAGATGTTCAGCAAGATGAAAGAGTCAATTTATCCCCATTTTCAACTAGTCATATTAGTTCAAATGGTAATATAGCTTCAGTTTCTCTATCCAGTTCTAACACTTTGCAAGACAAGAGCTTGACCATGTCTGGTACCAAACTTCAAGAATCTGCTTTCATTAGTTCTGTTGCAAAGACACCTAGTGCAAAACCACCATCATCAAGTAATAATTGCGTTCCTATTTCTGAGGAACTAGCAGCAATTTGGTCACCTCCTACACCCAAAGGTAATCCTTCCACTGCACCTTCTATTATTGAGAATGCTCTACTTCATTCATTGCAGCAACAACAATCTTGCAATGGCTGGTCTACTTCATTTGTTTCCAGTAGTAATCGACCAATTCAACCTCCACCTGGGTTGGATACTGTTCCAACTTTGCAAAAGCAGTTGCTAGAACAGAGAATAGCTGCAGCCAAAATGAAGAATTTACCTCCTAAATTTCAATTGCGGCGATCTCAATCAGCAATGCTGGATCGATCGAATTTGCTAAGTTATGCCATTCAATCAGGTATATATTATTACACAATAACAAAGTTATTTTTAGAATTTTTTATTATTAATTTTAGTGATGGGACGATTAATCGGAATCGTATTGGAATAATTGAAATATCGGGGGTTTTCCAAAATATCAGGGATCAGTATCAGAGCTGTATAATTCAGACCCAATTCCGATACCAAAACGATTCTTTAAATATACAGGGCATAAGATAAAAAGTAGTAACACAGAATTCTGCTGGGGTGTTCATGAAATGTTCCTTAAATTTTTTCACCCTTTCTTTACCATTTTTCAATCAATCAAGCTAACTCCAACAGTAAGGTATGTAACTATTTGACAAGACAAAGTCGTTGGGGAGCCAATTTGGCAGAAAATTAAATAATTTCGATTTAACTTCACTAGCGTTAAAGCGACATAAAAAAATTTCGTTATGCCACTAAGGCAATATTATAGTACAATTTATTTCTAATATGCAAAACTTATAATCGCCATTGTCGCATTTTTAAAAGTAAACTGTGATACCAAAACTTGTTTTTACTATCATTGGTCAGCGGATAAGAGTAAAAATTCGCATTAAAAAATTGTTGTATGCATTACATTTAGGTATGTTTCTAGCCGAATATTACTCTATAGGAATTTACAATGGGTTAATTTCATATTTAAATTAAAAAAATGTGTTTCTGTAATAAATAAATTTGTGAACCAAGGTTGTTAAACATAGCATGTTTTTTTGATTTTCTACAAAAAAGTACAACAATGTACTACATAAACGACACATTTCAAGTTTTGGAAACTTATAACGTCATAATAAGTATTATACAGTATATAAACATTTTTCTGCAAATTCATTTTAGTCGGCGCGCATGTTGCATGAAAAAACTACTCAATGAAGGTTAAGTCAAAGTGGTTATAATAAACTATTAAACTAGAAACCATGAATATATTTTAACAGTTTGTTTCGTCTATTAGGCTCTTCAAAAGTCAATTAAAAATCTGAAAAACAAATACCAAAAGGAAAGATTTAACAAAGCAATAAAAAGTTGGCAAAAGAATTGAAAAACAAGAAAAATACGGCAGTGATCAAATAGTTAAACCGGTAACAAATCTTTTTAGATTAAATTTCAATGGGTAAGTTTTTTTCTGTTGCTTACGCTGATGTTACCAAATAACGAATAAATTTATTGGACAAACAGAGCACCTTAAAAATGCTATTAAATTAATTAGAGATTTTTTTATGCGTTCTATTAATCTAATAACTTTATTTGTTATTTGGTAATATTTTGTTAGTAAATTTAGTCGTTACCAAATAACGAATAAATTTATTGGATTAATAGAACGCGTAAACAAAATCTTTAATTATTTTAATAAATCTTTATGGTTCTATGTTTGTCTAATAAATTCTATTCTAATAAATCTATCAGTGTAAGCAATGGAAAAAAACTTACCTATTGAAATTCAGTCTAAAAAGATTTGTAACCGGTTTAACTATTTAATCATTGCGTATTTTTCTTGTTGTTTTTAAGTTCTTTTGCCAATTTTTTATCACTTTGTTAATCTTTTGTTTTTGTATTAGTTTTTCAGTTTAGAACCAACTGGAGAGATGCTTGTGTTTTTGCACTATAATTTGCGAGCGCTTCAATTCAACTATGATTAAATGCATAGACTATTGTTATTATCAACTAAATAAAGTGTATTTTCATTAAACTGGAATTATTTATATTCTTTTATTTACATTGATACTGTGAACTCAATATTACATCTTTGTGTTGTTAAAATGGAATTATTGTTAGATGTATTTCTGTAAAACCTTTCCAATACATTGTTACCTAGCATTATGTAAAGCAGTGGTCGGCAATCTTTTTTTACGATGGCCCAAATTCTATCTTTAGAAATCATTGAAGGCCCAGCAGTACACTTAAAACATACAGTGGTTATTACCATAGGCATACTAGCCCAAAAATTTTTGGGGGGCAATGAAGTTTTGCCCAATTCTTGTGATGTTTGCCCAAATCATAATTTTCTAGTACTTTACGGATAGGACAAAAAATTGTCTGAGATTCTCGGACGGAAAAGAAGTTTTGTCTCGAAATCATTGGTGATATCTAAAAAAAAAAGGTCTTCACTTGGATTCAGTCGCATATTTTTCAATTTTTGTCCCAAAATCAAGGTGTTCTCTAAAAAAAAAAAAAAGGTATTCACCTAAATTTGGTAACTAATTTTTGCAGTTGATCAGTCTTACTAAAATTTCTAATCAATTTTCGGTCTTAGTAAAATTTTAAGCGAACAAAGCTTTGGAAGCGAAAGAGTTAAAATGATAGACACCCTACTAAAAAAATGACAGACGCAGCCCATACTAACTTTATTACAAAATGTATTATGCAGCCCAATACATTTTGCTAAAAGGCCCACAATTGGGCTGCGGCCCACAGGTTGCCGACCACTGATGTAAAGCATAGCAAGATGATAAACTGTACTAATCAATTTTCAACTTATATCTCAATTAAATATGTTAATACCTGGGCACATTAATAGTAATACCTATATGTAATAATAGCCAGGAATCGGAATCGTATTGAAAATCGTATCGGGAATCGGGGTAATTGGGTAGAATCAGAATCGTATCGAAATCGTTAGAAATTTTGGTATCGTCCCATCACTAATTAATTTTGCTAATGTCATCTACTAGACCAGCATTTGGTTTTCAAACTTATCAGAGTTTTCTAATTCTAATCCCTTTAGAGAGATTTTCAGACACCCATGGTCCCCTGCTTAGAATATTGTGCCAAAATTTAAGTGAAGACCAAAAAAGAAAAGGTCATCACTTTGAAACTATTGATAATTTTGTCAATTTTGTCCCAAAAGTAGATTGAAGTCCAAAATAAGGATTCTTGTGACCCCCCAATAAAAGCCCCCCAAGGGGGACCCTATTGAGAACCCTTGTACTAGACTTCAACAGTCTCAATTTAATATATTAAATTGTTGTTATTAAAATTAGGGGTTGTTTCATGTAATTAAATAATCTTACAAACTATATCCTACTTGTAATCATATATCACAATGTGTTAAGAGTTTATGCTGGCTATTTTTGTAGTACTGCATATTAAAACCCTGCCGCTTGCTTAATACTGGCACAACAGAGAACTTGTTGACAATTTTGTTTTGAATTTGGAAAGAGTTGGAATTTAAATTTAGACTACTTTGCCGAAGTCAAAAATTATAACTGTTACCTAATGAGGCAGTTAAACTTTTATTATCTTTTGGAAGGGTATTCACTCTGGGTCATACATACATGGGACTGGGACTAAGGGTTTATCCTTTTACTATCCCAGGTTGCTAGACTTCCCAGATCAGATGCTGGCAGTGATGGTGTTGAGCCGCATCATCCAAAACCATTAGACCCGGAGCTCCAGATGTTGCCTGATATAAGCAGCATGCTGTTAGTAGTTGGTCTACAGTTTGTTCAGTGGTGCCACACTTCCATTTTGTCAAAGGAGCAAAACCACATTTGAGCATGGACAAATAGAATTGCCCAACACCTATCTGCAGGTGATTGAACTTAAAACAAGCTGTTTGGAGCTAGCTCATTCCAACAGGCCTGGTACTGGTCATGGGGCTTGGATGTACTCTCACAATACTTTCTTCCATTTATAATACATCCACTTGGCAGTGTAGATGCTTCATCCAGCAAGGTTGTTTAACCTTTTAAAGGACAAATATGAGGTCTTTCCAAAAAAGCATTTAATTTTTGGGCATAAAACACCAGGGGTGCAGAGCTAGCAATAAAATCTATGGCTCCAGCTTCGGCATTTTAAAATGACTGGCTCTGGCTTAGCTCCAGTTCCAGCATTTTGAAATGACTGGCTCCAGCTCTAAGTTTGCTCTAGATCTTTTAAAAGTACAATTTAGGGAGAGAGTATAATGTTTTCTTCACCATATCTTATGAAAATAATTGACTCAAACTCATATTTGGTTCAATTGAGTCAAACTCATACAAAGCTGGAACTTAAGCTGGTGCAATTTTACTGGTTCCAAGCTTTTTGAAATATCAGGCTCCATCTCCAACATATTAAAAAATTGCCTTCAGCTTCAACCTTTTAAAAATATGTAGCTCCAGCTCTGACTCCAGCTCCACCTTTTTAAAATATGTGGCTCTGGCTCCAGCTCCAGACCCTAAAATTTCTACTTGCTCCAGGCTGTAGCTCCACACCCCTGCAGAACACACAACACAATGAACATTACAAATTTTATTTAATCTTCAAAATACTCCCCTTGCAAGTGCACACACT
Organism: Diplosoma virens; assembly: GCA_963680785.1. NCBI lineage: Eukaryota > Metazoa > Chordata > Ascidiacea > Aplousobranchia > Didemnidae > Diplosoma > Diplosoma virens. Next base: position 41,422,836 of record OY796880.1, read on the forward strand.
TTTCCCAGCATCTTTGCCACTTTTGGAAACACCTCTTGAACTCCTCCTCTAGAATACCCCTGAGCTCCACTGTCAATTTTTTCCATAATGTGCTTACATGACTGAAATCACATCCCTTTTAGCATAGTTTTTAACATTGGAAATAGCCGAAAATTGCATGATGCCAAATCAGATGGGTAAGAAGGCTGTTGCACAAGTGGCCAAAAAACCTTTGATTACATGGGCAGAATCAATCAATCAAGGTTTTTTTTTTTCGTCCATTACACAGCAGAATCATATTAAAATGCACACATGTGGTCAAAAAAGAAAGGAATCAGTGACAAAACGATATACGTTGAAACATGCACCAATTAAAGGTTACAAAAGTAATTATTTAAAAATGCATAGTCACTGACCCTGATGAGTGGGAGCATTGTCATGGTGAAGCTGCCAGTTCTTCCCTGTCCACATGCTGCAGAATCAAAGAAACAGGTCAGCATCACTTTCACATTGCTGCAAACTTGTCATGCGTTTTTGGGCCTTGGTGATTCTGGATGCTTCCATTGTGAAGATCGAAACTTGCTTTCTGGATCGTAATCGTAAACCCCAGTCTCATCACCAATTATGACAGCATGTTTTGGGCGATTTCCACATGGAACTCCTTCTGTTGCTCTGTCAGCAGCTTGGGAATGAATTTGGCCAACACTCTTCACATGCACAAATCTTTCTTCAGTTAAAATGGAGTGAACTGATTCTCTGCATATTCCCACTTTAACAATTTTCCTGAGTGTTAGATGGCAATCTTCTATCACCTCCTTGTTTCGGTTTGTGGATGGCCTGCCAGAGCATGTGTCACTCTCCACTGACATTTGACCGTTTTTGAAGCGATTAAAGCATTCCTTTATTTGAGTTTGACTTGAAGGCCTCCAAAGGCTTGCTAAATCCTCTGAATTGTTTCAGTTGGATAATTGCCTAACTTTTGGCAGAACTTGATACAATATCTTTGTTTGATGCTTTCTTTCATTATGCTTGCAAACAAAAAATTGACAATCATGCATTATACAACTGCACTAATGCTTCAAAAAAGAGAATGACACCAACTATTGGTTTAAAATTTTTTATGTGTGGGCAGTAATTGTGATGTTACAATCTTCCAAAACCATTTGACTGGCGTGGCATTATTTTTGGCAGGAGGAGATAAGGTCAGATACTTTTTGGACAGACCTGGTATACTGTGATTGTGATTATTTCATAACAAAAGTGATGTTGTGAAAGCATTATAATTCTAACTTTTAAATATTTATGACATCATTATTAAATGTTTGTCATTATAATTTACAATCACATTCTTATTTTCCTCAAAAGTTTAATAGATTCCACACAGGTGGTACCAATGGGCATCTAAATCTTAGTCTCTTTTGATGAGCATCTGAGGATTAGTCAAAACACCATGCACATATGATCAGGATCCAGAATTACATGGTGAGCCAAGAAGAGTATCACTCCTAGGTGGCAAAGCTCAGCCAGCTGGATGCCTAGACAGTATGGGTAGGTGGTCTGTCAGAGTGGCACACAAGCATCTAGTGACATTGTGCAAAATAACTTTCAGGACATTGCCTATGAAGTAAATGTAAGCACTTTGACATTAGACTGGTGTGCAGCAGGGTTGCAGAATTGGAAGGTTTACAGGCTGACACCAACTCCTAGAATTTCTAAGATGCTGACTCTGACCTGACTTCTAGAATTTTTATGATTCTGACTCCTGACTCCAACTCTCTGCACTGACTCCCCAATAAGAGAAATAACATTATGCAAAATACAATTTGCTTAAAATTTAAATGTAAGTTTTTTTATGAGTTGAATAAAATTTTTCGACTTTGACTCCAATTCCAACCATTAGTACTGTTAAGAGTTCAACTCTGACTCCTTCCTAAAATCTTTGACTTCATGATCCTGCTGTGCAACCCTTAGTTATTGAGTAGACCAAAGATAGGCCAGCTCTGCAGTGTTTTGGCACCAACCCACCATCCTGAGTCTGCAAGTTGTCTCAGTAGCTAGACGTGCAAAAATAGTTTTTGCACCATGCTACTAGATGGTGACAGAACAATAGCAATCTGTCCAGTTTTAGCCCAAAATTAGTAGGTTATGGGTAATGAGCAAAACAATAAAATTTTATGGCTGTTGTAGATTTTTAGCTCACGTTTGGCCTCTTGGTTATTTAAATGAAAGGCTGCCACCACTGTCTTAGGTGACTGAGCTTCTGCTTCCAAGTCTGAAGATATGCTAAAAGTGCTATCATGTCTTGACTTAAAGGCCCTCCAGTCCCTCTAGTTTCCAGAAGAATGCAACAATGCTAGATCTGCAGATCTGCATAAGCAAACTTTCTGAAAATTATGAGGCTGGTTGTACATATAGATGTTGAAATAGAGGGGAGCCAAAACTGATCCCTGAGAAAAGTTGTTTTTCAGACAACATACCCTGCTTTGCTTGCTGTCATCAGTACTAAGGGTGAAACTTAGGTTTTAGACAAGCTCCATGATCATTCTGACCATGTGCTTATCTAGCAAAAGTCTCAGCAGCTTGCAGTAAGGCCAACAGTACCAGACAATGTCATATGCTGCTGACGACAGATTGACAAATATGGCACCAGCTTTCTTTTCAGCCTCGAAAAAATCTTTGATGTTCTGTATCAACAGAATGAATAACTTGATCCATGGTTTACTTGCCACATTGAAACCCAGCCTACTTTCTAGGAAGCAATAGATCAATACTAGTAAGTTTGTTCAATATATTCCCATGCTTTATGACTAGAATGTAAAAAGTCAATACTCTGAACTCGGTTGTCAATTCTTCTGCTTTCTCTCAAGTTTGACAAGTAAAGCTGTAGCAGCCATATATTGAGTAGTCTCTCAGAGACTGCAGGAATGTTGTATTGAGTGAATCATACTCTTTACTCCTGCACAGAGTGTAGTTGTTTTGATTAGGGCTGGAGAGCTTGCCTAATTTAGGTTAGGGTCTGACTCCAGCTCTGGAGCCAATGTTTGGCTCTAGCTCCAACTCCAACTTCACAATACATGTAAAAATATTGGCCAGTATAGAATAGCTATATTGATCTTTGCAAATTTACTAATTTACACTTTTCTACAACCCTCAGATCAAATATATATTATCCTCAAGCTCAATATTATCCAAGAGTCCAAGGGGAAAAGTTCTATATTATCCAAGACTTCTATTATCTATCCTAGGCTACAACCCTAGGACCAATTATACAGGAAATGAACACAATAATTGGAATGCAAAGTAATTTCAAAAAAAAAAAATTTATTATTGAGTTGGACCTCCTTTAGCCTTATATACAGCTACAATATGTCTAGAAATGGAATCATACAGCTTCCTAACTTTGTCCACAGGAAGTTTCAGCCATCCTTCTATCAAAACCCTTTTCAGCTTTTTAAGACTAGATGGTGGAGAATAGCAGTTCCTCATTTGTCTCTCCAGATCACACCACAAATGTTCAATAATGTTGGTATCTGGAAATTGGGTAGGGTACTACATGTGTTCTAGCTCACTTTCATACTCCTCATACCAATTCTGAACCACATGAGCAGTGTGTATTAGGAAGAGTTGAGCAAAGTGCAACTTGAAGAAGCACAATTGTGCAACTTTCCCAATTTGCATAATTGTGGAAGTATCGTTGCATTTTCATACTTTTTTTAAAGGCATTGTGCACTTTGTGCTGCGCTTTTGGTTAAAAATTATAAGTTGTGCTTAATTGTGCTGCACCCCAAGAAATAAAAAGATTACTTGCACTTTATTGTGCTGTGCATCAAAGATTAAACAAATCACTTGTGCTTTTCAACAAATCATTATATGCTGTGCCTTACATAGTCTTACTTTGCAAAAGCGCAATCTACTTTGGTTATTTTTAATGCTGGTGATTGGAAAACCAATTAGGCTGCACTTATGATTTGAAAAGATACATTACATTTTAATTGATTTAAAAATCATGTTGTGCCATGGTTAATATAGTTTTTTAAACAGTCTGCATTGTGCTTTGCATGAATTTCAAAAACACATTGCAGAAGTTGCATTGCACTTTACATGATTTTAAAATCACATTGCGCTTATTGCGCTATGCTTTACATTATTTTTAAAACACATAGTGGTTATTGTGCTACACTTTACATGATCTAGAAAACATTTTGCACAAGTTGTGCTGCACTTTCCTAATGAAAGAAAATACAGCACTTTTGCCAAATCTTTAGCCAAAGCTTTGGCACATCCCTACATTAAAGTTTAACTAAAGAGTTAATAGTAAAGATGTGCCAAAGTCAGAATTTTGCTTGTGAAACTTGGCAAAAGTGCCGAAGCTTTGGCACATTTGTACTCCATATTAAATAAATTTTCTTTAAAATTACTTAGCATTTCAATTATTTTGTTCACCTGCTGTATATCTCAAACAAAAGAATTCTTGATTATATCTGGTACATTTACATACATAACAAATCTTCCAATCACAATCATCACCGCAGACGTCAATGCTCACTTGCCATTATGGTACTCACCAACTAAAGATCATAGAGAAAAATTGATTGAAGGCATCCTGCTTAACTCTAATCACATCACATTAAACAAAAACACTCCTACACATCTACCATTCAATCAAACACAACAGCCTACTTCAGATCAAACATTTCCATGTCATATGCCTACAAAACTGGTTCAGCTCAGAAGCAACAAATCATCACTCTTGCAAAGTTACTTACATTCAGTAATCCCTGATACTTACAACAATGCCCACTATCCTGAACTCCAAAACATGACACCAATACCTCTTTAACTGTAGCCAAGTACCAAACACAATACCATGCCATTAGTCTGTGGAAAAATCCTTTGAAAGCAGCAAAGGTAATTTAAGGGTTCTTTGAGACATAAGGGATGGTTTCTCCAAGATATTCTTGAAGGAAGGGCAACAACAACATTAATTATATATTTTCCTCAATTTAATTAATTCTTGTTGAAAAATGTATCAAAGTCATGCTTTCTGCTTAAGGAAGACGTAGGTAGTCAAAAGTTAGAAAGGCATTAGCTTCTTGGTATTGCTGCAGTGCATCTCTTGTAGTAGGATGACAAGTGCATCAAACTGTAGAAATAATGAAAAACTTTCATCTTGCTAGCAGAGTGAGGTCTTCAATGTTCAGCTACAGAATAGTGGGCCTTTAGAACTTGGTGGTAATGTGTCCTGAAAAGGGCAAGTTTTCTAGGCGTTGTCTCAATCTGAAAAGGGATATTAACTGATCAGCAGGTCCTTACTGAACATTGGACTAGGTAGATACTTTTCTGTTTTCAAATGTCATTAACTATTCCTGAAGTAGTATTAACAAAGCAATGTTTGGTTTTTGCCTTTCGACCTATTTTTTGCTTTGTCATATTTTTCATTCATCACTATATAATTTTCATGCATTTGTTTATTTACAATTAAAATTAAGTAGTGCTTCAGATTGTAATAGGATAATATATTTTCAGATATCTTGGAAGATGATTTAATCACCTCTGGCCAAATGCTTAATGACTCACTTGTTTCATCATCCTTAGCATTTTCACCTTGGGCCAGTGGAGGATCACCAATTGCTAGCTCATCTCTTAATCGAAATTTATCTTCTGTACAACCGTTTAATTTAAAGCAGTTGCAAGCTGGGTAATTTTTAATTTATCTACAGTAGAATTCCAATTATATAGACTCGGGCAAGTCTATATAACGTGTATTGTCTATAAAAAATGTACCGGCTGCTCTCAAAGAAATATTTGAAAATATATATTTCTTACATATAAACTATTAGTCTTAAAGTAAATAGTATTTATTCATCAGTTTCATCTGTAATCAAAGCAATATTTTGCATGGCATGTTCAAAATACAGTAAATTTATTTTCAAAAAGTCTATATAATAGGTATTCTACATAATTTGTCGTCTATATAACAGGTATTCTACAAAATTTGTAGTCTATATAATTGGAATTCTACTGTATATTATGTTTTTAATTTTGGCATTGGTATTTTTAAGTTTTACTCTGTTGGGCTTTTCTATTTTTGTTTTTTTTAGAAAATATCAATATAAAATAAATCTTTTTATGAGTTCCAAAATAAAATGATACAGGCAGTAAAAATATATAGTCTTTCAGATAGTTGTGTATTTGGTTTAGATTTTTGATCGAGGACTTTTAAAGAACACTTTTTAAAGGCACATAATTTGCACCAAATGTTTCTTACATATAGGCCATTATTTTTACAAGCATTATTCATCAATGATTTCATTAAACTCAATTGACGGTCAAGAAAATAATGCATTTAAAGGAAGAAAAAGTTTTCACTGCAGCTTAGATCTGCATTTACTCTAGAAAGTAAGTTTTAGAAAAGCAGCTGGTGAAGATGAAATCTGATCAGAGATGTTAAAGATTGGAAAGAAATTTTGTTATTATAATGGAAGTGAGTTTAGTAGTTTAAAAACTCAATAAAACACCAAAGTTGACTGACATGGATAAGTACCTTGAAAAGAAATATGAAAGCATAGGGAAACCAAAAGCATTAATGTTGAATATTTTTTTTAAACATCTTGTTCATCAGGAAAAACCTTTTTGAGATGAGATGGACTTTTTGCTCTATGGTCACCTAAGTGTTTAGTTCAAGTAAGTGGTAAGCAATTGAAATCTTTTTATTTAGTAAGTAAATTTGGGAGTCTTTTTGTGTGCAAAAGGACATCTTTCTATTAAAATAACTTTAAAAACAGTTTCAAAATTCATGGATCATACCACAATTCTATACAGCAACACTAATACATTTATACCAAAATAAAACAAAAAGAGACCATAAATTGGTATGAATGTAGTAGTGTTGCTGTATACTATTATATTATGGTTAAAAAAAGTATACTCTCTACCTCAATTGTGAATTCTTGAATATTTTTAGATTTAATAAAATTTACAAAAACCAATTAGATTAGCTATATTCCAAATTTTTTTTAAAAACTTACTTTTTGCTTATTTTTAATTTTTCTTGCTGCTATACAGGGTGATTCACCGAAGTGTTGACAAATTAAAACTGAATTATCCAACTTACTATAAGGGCAAAAGAAACAAGTTTTTATAGATAGAATGGAAATTTAATGGGCTTTCACATAAAATTCAAATTATTCAATGTAGCCCCCTTTGTTTTTCACAAGGCGCCTAAGACGTGGAAGTACTTGGGCGCACGTGGCACGCACCACTTCTGGGTCAATTTCTTCCCATGACACCTTCAGTTTTCGTTTAAGGGTTTCGATATTTGGATGGGATGTTGAGCAGGCTTTTTGCTCCAGAATGGACCAAATCCCAAAGTCCATTGGGTTCAAATCGGGTGAAGAAGGGGGCCATACTTCCTTCTCCCAAAACCCTTTAAAATTGGTCTTGCACCAATGCTGGACTGCTTTGGCTGTGTGGGAGGTTGCCCCATCTTGTTGAAGCGTAATTCCTTCCTCTCCCACTGTTTCTTGAACCCAGGGAATGACTTTTTCTTCCAACATCCGACGATAGATAGTTTGGTTAATTTTCACGCCTTCGTCGATAAAGATTAGAGATGTTTTCAGGCCTGTTGAAGTGACTCCTGCCCAAACCATCACGGAAGAAGGTTTCTGCCTCCTAAATGAACTGCAACGTTCAACTGGCACCATGTCCTTGTTTGGAATCCAAATCCTGTCATTTTGGTGGTTGTGGATAGCTTGGACAGTGAAAAGCTTCTCATCTGTCCAAAGCACTTGAGGCCGCCTGCCAACAACAAGTCTCTTGATCAAAACCTTAGCTCTATCAAGCCTTTTCTTCTTAGTGGCGTTTGACAGGAGCTGCCTCTTGGTAAATTTGTACGGGTAGACGTGGAGATCATCCTTGAGAAGCCTTTGCATGGTGCTCACGCTTACAGAGGTGTCCTTAGCCAGTTTTCTTGCGGTCCTTGAAGGGTTCCGCCTCAACCTCTCCCTGACCTTCTTAATCAGTTCCTTTGTCCTGATGGGTGATTCAGGAGTACTTCTGATTCTTGGAGCACAACTTCCAGTCTCCCTGAACCTCTTCACAGCCTTGTAAACACCTCCACGACTCACAAATCGCTTCATCAACTGGAAAATTTTCGCAGGTGGAAGTCCTTTCTTGCAATACCCTTCAACGATGTCATTTACTGTCTTTGCCATCTTACTTTTCTAGATTAAATATTCTTATTGATATTGAAAACTTACTCTAGAATATATAATAACAATCTGAAGAGGTAATGCAAAGTTAATAATGGAATAAAGTATTTGTCAACACTTCGGTGAATCACCCTGTAAATGCTATAAAGTTTTTGTTTCTATAATATATATGAGGTTCTTATGCTTTTATGGCTAAATTTTTTGGCATCACTTCTAGAAATTACAAAAAAATTTTTTATTTACATCAGTAATATAAATTTTACATACTTTTCAATATTTCACTAATTTCTTGTATCTACTACAGACTTTTACAAACCTCAAAAACCTGCAATTTTCAGTTTAAAAGTCCAATTTGGAAATTCCAATAGATATCTGTGTTTCTGTGTTTATCAATATCTGTGTTTCTCAACCACTGGTCTGCAGCTGGTGCTAACTCCTTTAACTTTTTTAAACAGCTTCTTATTATGAGTCAAAGTCAAAATAAAGTGAAATTTTAGCAGAAATAAAGTAAAAACAATTTTTTAGTCAAAATAAAAAACACTTTTACAATCAGATACTTGACAGAAGTATCTGTTCAAAAAAATATCCTACTGAAATTAGGAGTAGGATATTGGTTCTTTTTCAAACATTACAAGTTGGCTCATTTCTGCTTCCTGTCTGATCTTTACTGGATAAAACTCCTGATTCATCTGGAGAGAAAAGACTCATCTTTGGCTTCTCAAAAAAAGATTTTTTAGTTGCCCGCTTTTTGCTGATAAAGTAAAACTTCTTAATTTAGATTTGGTTAACATTTATTGTTAATATTTGTCAAATCCAAATACAATTAAAAGTATGAGTGAATTTTTAATAGTAACACAAAAAGTTCAAATTAATCTGAATCTTTTTTTATTTCACATAAGATTGCTTTTTTATGTTAATATTTGGATTTTTCTTCATAATTATTGCAAATTGTCTTTTTCCATTGTCATAAACATTATGCCACACTGTATTTTAGTAACAAGTGCTAAACTTGGAAGTTTCATCGGTTTATCGGTTTAAAGCAGACCTATGGCAATTGTATGCTAAATGATATTAATGGCTACATAGCAGTTGATGACAACAAATCTCTCACAAGAAGTGATCCAGATCATGGTAGACGCTATAATTGTGGTATAAATGATTATTAACAAGAAGAAAGTTAAACTTAGCCTACAGACAAAACCAATACCAAAACTAAGTGACACTTACACAACCATGAAAACACTGCAGTGCTACAGGATTGGCTGTTCATGTCTTGATATGAAAAACATCATGTTTCACTTAGAGAATATACTTATAGGCTAGTGTTTTCAATGTTTACAGCAAAGTGGCTCTGATACTGTATACCTTGCAATGTAAATTGTATAGTATAGTTATACAGTATCATTGAATTTATTCATTTTAAAATAGTTATTTTGTTTGGTTGCTCATATGTTTAACTAAGGTAATTTTTATTGGTATCACCATCAAGCTATTACACTGACCTATTTTTGATGATGCCATGTAGTCTTGTTTAATTTTTGTTTTAAAGTATTTGTAGATATGATTGATAGTAATTTAAAGCTTCTTACTAAGACTGCTGTGTAGATGAAAACGTTAAGTGTCTATTCCAAAGAAACTCCAATGTGACAATGTAGAAGTTGAACCAAGATTGTGCTGATCATTGTCAACTTTAAATCAGTACTCTTATGCAAAAGCCAAACTTGATTTGATCTATCTTTGATGATTATAAATATTTTATAATGAAGTAAGAAGTACAGTTATTAACTACAGCCATCCAAACAATATTTTCCTAAAATATTGAAAAGGTTTTAATTATGTTTGGCAAACTATGTAGCTCAAAAATTCAAAAGTTATACAGGGTGTCCATAAAATCTCTTTACAATTTAAAAAAATTATTACAAAGTGAAATGATGAGATGTCGCAATGAGGGTTGTTTTATGAAAATCAGTATTTCATAAAGTTTTTATTGACACTAAAATTTATTGTTTTAGATAAAATTTCTTAATTAAAATTTTTTATGTTTAATGATTGAGTTATATGAACTGAACCCCCATAAAATGACTACTCCTCAAGAAAAAGCGCAATGTGTATCCTGGTTCATTGAGACAAAATCAGATGTTCAGACCCAGCAAAACTACAGAAGTAATTATGGAAGAGACCCACCATCATGTCCTTCAATTTGTTTATGGCACAAGAAATTTATGGAGACAGGGACAGTGTTCAATACAAGGAGGAGTGGGTGACCAAGAACATCTGAAGAAAACATCAAATGTGTAAAGCAAGCCTTTCAACATTCTCCTATGAAGTCCATCTGTACTGCTGCCAGACAATTGAAACTACCATGTTCAACAGTGCACAAAGTCCTACACAATAATTTAAGATTGTATTCTTACAAAGTGCAAATGTTACAGGCACTTCAGCCAAACAACATGCCAAGATGAAAAGAATTTGCAGTGAACATGTGCTTAGTGCAACTAATGGTGCCCATATAGAAGTGAATTAAATAGAGTAATGATATTTTTAATTAAATGTTTAGAAATGTATTAAATGTGTCAATAAAAACTTTATGAAATACTGATTAACATAAAGTAACCCTCATTGCGATATCTCATCATTTCACTTTGTAATAATTTTTTTAAATTGTAAAGAGACTTTATGGACATCCTGTATAGTGCTAAACTGCTGTGTCAAATTTAAAATCTCAACTGAGCTGACTATTTGAGCTGAATATTTTTGAAAGTTTTGAAAAAGGCTTGAAGAATTAAAAAGTTGTTTCATTTTATTGCACCACGTTTTTGTTGACATGCTATCAGTTATGTATTGATATTAGATCTTCTGTACCTGCTGATGCATTAATTGGAGATCAACCTATTTTTCCTCCAAAACTCCATCGAAGCATTTCAACACCTGCCAAAAATTCTTCTCCCATGAGCTTACCAAATTTTGTGCCTTCACTTGATGACAATCCATTTAACAAAACTCATCTTTTCACAAATGAGAATACGTTTCAAGCAGCTATGGTAACAAATGTCAAATTTGCTTTGGTTAATGTTAATAATTGCTAAATGATATTCAAAAAAACTTAAATATTTTTATTTATCTAGTTGTTTAATTATTTTCAGTTGTGTGTTGCAAGGTACGAAGCATTTTGTTTGTGAACTTAAGCATTGTCTTAGTTTAACTCTTACCTTTCTAAAGTTTTGTGTCCAAAGGAAAAACCTTTATGATATTTTTCTTTGCTTGATACTTTATTCTGTGTTATATTACTTTTATAAAACTTTACTCTTGAGCGATAAGTCACTTAGCGTTTTCATAATGATATAACACTTAGGACTGCAGGTTTTGTATTTGCATGACTTCAGTGTTTGATGAAAGTTAATAAAGACCAAGCAATGGTTTTCCTGTTTTAATTTGGACCTACTAACACCTTCTGGCAGTCTCTATTCCATGCAAGTCCAATGAAAGAAACATTTCTTTGAATTTGATATGCATTGCTATGTGGCAGCATTCGGTAGACCATAGTTTGGTGACTTCTGATAACCAAAGGGATAAATAGCAGATGTGATGTAGTCGTATTTAAAATTGTTGGTTTATCTTGATAGGAACTTTAGTTTATTGTAGTAATTTTTTAGACTGAAACAGTGAGTTCAAAAATCACAAATTTTTTGATTTTCAAGTTTGTATCAGTGTGCATTTTTAAACCACTAAATTTCCATTAAAACGTTTGTTTATTTGTTCAAACAAGGTGTCTTTTTTCTGAAAAGAATTGCTTTAGGCCAACAAAAACTACTTATGATATGTTTAGGGACACGAAAGTGGTTTAAACTTGAATGATCTCGAATCAAGGCTGTCTGAAATAATAACCGCGAACAGCGTCTCTTTTCAAGATACAGTGGCTCATCAGCGTCTGCGTGCGTACGGTAAGTTATAAATAAGTTCTTTTTCTATGGGCATAAACAAATTGGATCTTTGAAAAAAACGTTATGTTTCTGTCGTTTGCTTTAATGCACTCCAGCTTGATTAAAAGTTAGCCAATGATTTAATTTCAATCAAACAAATCCTACCACCTTTTCAAAAAATGGTTCACCTTGTATTTTGTCACAGCAGCTAAGCTTTAATTTTCAGTGATTGTTAGATGTCATAATAAGTTAAAGACAATTAGGCATGTATTGTTTGCTATTCTAAACTCAATCGTGCGGTTTAGTCAAAAAAATAATAGCATAAGCAAGAGTCAAACAAAAATAGCAGGTCAACTTAAAACTAGGCCATATGGCATGATTTTATTCGCCTTTTTGAGCGTCCGGGTTTCAGTAAATAAGTATCATTCATCAAAATATCTCAAAATTACTATTTGTCAATCAGAGTTGTTACATTTCAAGTTTTCCTTTTTAACCTTTTATTTGTAAAAAGACCCTTCATCGCTTTTTTTTTTAGGCTAACTTTCCTGCCAGGGTCAGGAACACCTAGTAACTTTCCAAGATATAGCAATATTTAGTTGTTCTTCCAGCAGGAGTCATCTAAGATATCCAATATTGTTTAGTGCTTTACGATCAATAACTACTGCAGACCCATGTATTATCAATGAGAATATTTTATTTTTAAATATTTTTAAAAAAGTCTATTGCTTAGTTAATCAGTATTCAAAAATAGAAACAAAATAACAGCATTTAGTATGGTAAAGAAGAAAACGGTTTTTATATAAATCATTATCATTTCTTTTTATGGAAATGCGTAATATTTAATATGTGCAGACAACATACTTCATATATAAGGTTAATTTAATCAATAATGGCATATGTTATTGTTTTTTTGGTCCTTACGTATTATCGGGAGGACCTTTTTTTCACAGTACGTTGGTTAGTATGAAGATCTTTGATTTACCGCGCACTGAGGAAGAGGCTGTTGCCGGAATTACAAATGTAATGTTATTTTCTTGTTTTAACCGTTTCAATAAATAATTTACTTTAATTTTTGAGTCGTTTTTTTAAAGGTCCTCCCGATAATACGTAAGCACCGTTTTTTTTTTAATTTTTGGCTTATATTCGCAACATATGGTCGCAATGTAGTAAGTAATCTTTTTTTCTTAGCTGCCTTGTTTATTTGAGGTTTATTTTAAGACTTCTGATTAAATAAATTAGTCACTCTTGTTTTTGTTGTCCTGATTGTTCTGAAGTAGGAGGTGGCTCTTAATGTTCAAGATTGATGAAACATATGCGCGAGCTAAAGAAATTATTAATTAATACCTGTCGACTAGATGAGGGATGGCGAATCTATTTATTGACTGGGTTATTTTTGATATCTTAAAATGGAAAAAGAAGACAAGGTGGGTCACAATTTTACTAACAGCATTAATGAGAAACTTGTTACTGCATCTTCTCTGCTAGTTCTGTAATTCTAGGTTTATAGTTTGCAGTTTTCAGCTTGACACATGCAGCCGTATATGAGTAGCTAGCAGTGATTAATTTAAGGCTTTTTGCACTAAATCTAAGCTTTTTTTTACAACTTATACCGCGAAAAATTACTTTATAACGCTGCATAATCAAGTTTTGCCATTTAATGCTAAATTACCAAACATATAACATGAGCCTATTGTTAATTTAGTGCTTTGCTAGATTTTGTTTAGCATGTTTTAAAAATTTGTTGTGAAAACTGAATATTGATTAGTTTTATGCAAATGACAAAAAGCCACTTCAGTCACTGAAATATGGGGGTGGGTCACTTTGTGACCCACTCGTCCGTGGTTCGCCATCCCTGGACAAGATCAGTGGTTTGTGTGCCTGCCCCGTGAGCGGTAAAAAGAGAGTTCAAACCATGTCCGAATTACAGTATATCAAAGACATGAAAAATTGCTATTTGTAATAATAATTCAGCTTTAAACATAGCGCAACCACTTTCTCAGCATTAACCACGCTGATTTTAATGGTAAATTGATCTAGTTAAAGCAAGTACCCAACAACACTCTTGCAAGGATACTTGTACTTAACTACACAGCTTGCTTATTATTTACATGCAATCTATGCAATATTGCCAAGATATGAGTTTGTTCGTTGTTATCATGGTTATTTTTGTCCCACCTTGATGTCAAGACACGTTTTGACTTGTTTTTTCTCGGTCGGCTGCTTCTGTTAAAGAGAAATCTGTAATTACTTTTCTTCGTAACATCGACATCGCTTCTTAGGTTGTAATTATGATTATGCTATTTAAAGCAAATTGTCTGTGACATGGTGATTTTTCGGTTACGTGTTAAATCAATTTGATTTCAAGGGAACCAAGCTAAGCAGATTTTCGTGTTTAACGTTTGTGCATGGCTGTTGTGAACCTTTATTTCTTGTTTGCATGAAATTATTTGTGAGTCATTCCACCGCAAACAGTGTTTCTGGACAATTACGCTTCGATTTAAATTATTATCATGCTTATAAAACTTTTTCCAAGCATGTCATTAAATTACTCTCTTGATCAGCCACATCCGTTTTATATTTATTACTGAGCTAAAATTAACGTAACTGTTTCAAAAAGAGCCAAGAAAGAAATAAATTTTTTGTGCAGATGAGTAGCAATTTTAAAAATATACCAGATAAATCGATGTTATGTTTGAATGTAAATAAATATGAATGTAAATATTTATTCTTCTCACTTATAATGCAATTTCTGTTTTTCCTTTCTGCAAAATTTTGTAACGCATAGAATAAAACATTTAATGCTAGTTTTGTAATAAAATGAGCTCTTTTTTCTTAATGCCCGATTTCGTTATTAAAATTGTTTACTTTTTTAAAAAAATGCAAGTATAGTATGCACTTTTAAAAACTCTTAATTTTATGTCATTTTTCATTCTTTTTTGAAACTATTTTATATAAACTCACCACGAACTATCAAGATCAAAATCACGTACGAAAGTATTGAATCGATTCTTATACTAATTCACATAGTCACGTTTTTATATTATTGTTATACCACTTTTGTTACGCATTTTAAATTATCAAGTTTGAATTGCTCTGTTGGTGTTTATCTGTTTGTTTTGGCTCGTGCAGGTTGGTGAGGTCAACCGTGAGAAACGCAAGCTGATTGAAAATTGCTTATCAAACTTTTAATTTGTTTTTCGTTTAGTCGTTAATTAATTAAATGTAAGCATTGACATGGCTACAAATGTACGAGATTTAAGATACCCAGCGTGCAGTACGACAGGATTTTGTTACACGTGATGTCCAATATAATGCTCTAATTCAGTGCTTCCCAAACTTTTTGTGCTGACGTCGCCTTTTTAAAACTTTTGAAAACAATCGTTGGGCCAAAATGACCAAGAAATTATAATTAAATCATGTTCAATACATAAAAAACAACGGAGTTTTGAAGATGCTCAAAGAAATTTTAATGCGAGCTATGAGTAGGGATGTGATTTCGGGACTAAATGAGAAATCCTGGGCTCGGGATTTTCCCGGGATTTTCATTAGCTAATCCCGAGATTTCTCGAGATTGACGAACCAATATAATAAACGATTGTACTATAAAATAAACAAAGTTTATTTACTATCGTAATGGCGCAAAAACAACAAAGCATCAATGGTATTATCGTTAAGACGATTTCTGATTTTGCTCATAAAATAGCCAAGAGCTGAAAATGCACGCTCGGCTTCGACTGACGTGGGTTTGATGATTTTTAGCGCTGCATACAACTTTTCTAGATTATTTGGCTTTCTTTTAATAATTTCATAGAGCATTATCTCTTTTTGCACAACTCGAGAACTCACATTATTGCATTGTTTTTCTTCGTTTTTGTCATTTGCAACAAAAGCATACAGTTGTTGAGCTAAAGTCATTTGGGTTTATGTTTCTTGGCCATTACTACTTGTTATCACTTCTTGTTCTTCATTAGAGGCAACTTCGTTAGATTCGTTGCTGACAAACAATCTTCGTAGCAGACTTGTAGCCATGGCAGCAATTTTTTTGCGACTTTGTGTCCAAGATGACCTTCAGGTTGATCAATGTGAGATGGTTTCCAGAGATATTCAAAAAGATGTACAAGTTTGTCGTTGCGACGTTCATCGATTCGAACGCTGAATCTTTCGATTAAATCCTTGCTAATACTTGATTGCAATTTACCAAGTTTCTTCAATACACATGCAATTATCTTTTCTGATAGCAACATGTATGCATCCTTGCTGGCAAGAGTATCAACAGCACCCTTAAAGGGAGCAAGAGCTTTACACATCTCATTTATTTCATCTCTTTTTCATATAAATAAAGGGGAACATCAAGCTGTACCATAGCCATTTTGATCTCTTTCTTTAGCTTGTAAAATCTTTCTAGCAATGTCAATAAACTATTCCACTTCGTTTTGCAATCTAAAAGAAGCATCTTTTCTCTTCCCAAATTTGCAAAATATATGGCTGGAGATGGTCATCATTTTGTCAGTGGAGATCACCGAAAAAGCTTCACAATTTTTTGAACTTTTTGCACCACATCTTGTAAGTTAGATGCCAAAGGAACAGCGATATTCCTTTCTTCCTCCTCAAAATAATATTCACCTTCAGTAATGGAGTCGTTTTCGGCGTCACTTTCGCAATCATCTGCAAGACGAATAAAATCTTTACTCGGCTTGTGCTGTGTTTTTTTATATAGAACATCGCAGACAGCTAAATGAATAGCATTGGGCATAACATGTCACATGTTCAGGACAAGTGTCTTTTCCGAATTTTATCATAAGACTTGCGCCATCAGTAACAGTAGCTACCACATCTTTGTTCAGGTCCAGACCAAACATTTGCAATCGTTCTTCAACTAGTTTAATTGCCTTTGCTGCATTCAAGCTTCATTGAATGCGAATCATTCCTAGAGAACGAAAACCATCTTGAAAATGAACATTAATGTTCATATACCGACGATTTTTCATGGAAGTTGACTCTTCGAAAGTGATCGAAAATGCCCATCTCTTAGTTTAATTACATTAAGCTCTCCTTGGATCGTTTTTACTATATTTTCCCTCTTGCTTCGTCACCAAATCTCGAATCTTTTTGTGCAATCTAGGCAAATCATATCCATCAGCTTTAAAGGCTCGGCGTAGTCGTTCGCTTGTAGCAATTTGATTAAATGTAAGTCCATCTATAGCAGTTAATTGACTAACCAATTCGCCGAGGCTCTGCTCTTCTGATTTAAACAAGGAATCAACCTTTTGCATTTTAAATTTTCGCTCATCTATTTTAGCAACTTTCACCCGACATGATTTTACTGCAATGTTATGTTGCGGTTTCAAATGCGTAATTAGTCCCTTTTTACTTCATCCAGCAGCTTTTTAGATTGCTTGGCACAACTTGCACTTTGCTTTTTCAGTAGTTTTACATATACATTTTACATATACAGTAGTTGTAAAATTTTGCCACACTTTAGATTTTCTTGACAATTCTACGTCTTCAAAATTCGACATTTTGACCAAAATTTAATGCAAGCTTTATAAAAAATTACAAGCGGACTCTCTTATACTGTAACTGACTGACCCAACTTTTTCTTCAATGGGTGCAATAAAACTTTCAGAAGCTCGTTAATGACGCAATAGAAGGAGTTTATTTGACCATTGTTTTGTAATGCCAATCACACGATAGGTGGTTTGCACTAAGAAGCGCTGATGTCAGTACATAATAATTGTAAATATTTCACTTCAAAAGAGAAGTTCGTTATATAGCAAATAACATTGGCAAACTGTTTTAAGCTACATTGTGGTCATTGAATAACATTGTAATCTCGGGATTGTACGACAAACTATCCCGGGATTTTCCGGGATCCCAACGCTAGCTGTGAGCTTGCTGCTTTTGACACATTTTAAAAAGAGATTTCAACCGCGCAATTCAATGTTTGATATCGCGACACGCATTTCTCGTTCAATGTCAATTTTTCCATTCATTTCAATTTCACTTGAGATTACTTCAAAAAAATCTTTTTTAAAATCGCAATTATTTTATGTGGTTGGCAACTTGTTCATACGGGCTTAGACAAAAAAGCAAATTTTCGACAATAAATCGTGTATAACAAACCAAGTAAGCATCCTTATTACCGAAAATAGTTTTTGCCTTACTGAAAAGTTAAACAAATATCACACATTTTTGCTACCACCATTTTATTAATATCATCCGCAATTTTATCCTCCTACAAATGATATTGTTTAAGACTGGAACAGCTTTAAGTTTTTAATTACTGATTTCCCATTTATCGTCAAATCAATCAATGAGCTCCTACGAGGCAATATGCAGTTTTTTACATTTCGCGATTCTATTGGCAACTTTAAAAGACGTAAGCTGATTTTGGCTTCTATACGCAAAAAATTAAAAAGTGCGATCGATTGTTTGTTCGTTTCTGATAACTTTCAGGTAAAAAATTTGCATCTTTTCCAGTTAAAGGTGTAATTTGCTGTTAAGTGGCGTTTCAGTTAATTAAGTAGCTCGCAAATTTTTCAACCAATCACGTCGTGCGGTTGCTCGACTTCTATTTCTACGATAATTAAACCAAAATTGAGATAACTGTTATCTTATTTTTTGCTCTTTTTTTTTTCAACAGTTTTAACTTGCCTCTTTTGAAGTAAAGGACACTTAACTAATTTCAGTATTGCAAAAGCCAAACCTTATTGCTGTTAATGTTTCACCCTATCATTGTTTAAACTTCACTATTGCGTAATTACTTTCTTGATCTTCAGCCGTTTTATTACGTAACCGAGGAAGTTTGTTTTCTTAAAAATCGTACAATGTACTGTTGGAATACTTGTTTCTTTTTTATTGTTTTAAAAAATTAACGTGGTGACCTAGATACTTAAATTCTCCTTGTGCATGCGAGTAAAACAATAATTGCAATAGTTTTTCACCAAATTTATACTCGCAAGTCTTGCGGCGCATGAGGGTGCCGCAGCCCTAATTGTTGTTTCTTTTAGAGTTAGTCACGCCTTAGCAAAACACAACAAGCCCTTTCAAGAATGGCAAAATCGAACAAAAGGTTTTCTTGAGGCTACAGATGTCTTTTTAATGACTTTAAAATAAATTGTAAATTAAAGAAATGCAGCTATTCTGCAATTTGTTGAAGACGATGTAATGTAAAAGCTGTGTGTGCTTCGAGAAGGGCAAATAAGAAAGAACGATCACGCTTACAAGTGTTTTTTCCAGCAATTTAACAGATTGACAGATCGGTAAATGTGGCACTTTTGCGTATTTTAATTAGGATAGTTCTTTAAAAAAATATGAACACCAAAAAAGTAACTCATTATCTTGTTGGTAAACAATCTTATAGTGTTAAATCTAGTTTTAATAATTTTGTAGAGTTTGTTAATGAATCAAAAGTACCCCTTTGGAAACTGATCTTTTTACCTGTAATACACTCCTGGCTACTCTTGGAAAAAACTTATTTTTGCTTTTTTTCCAAGCTTTTATTCCAGAAATTTCTAACTGAGCATTTAATGAAAACATTTTTTTGGAAAAAATGTGGGACTTTGAAAAGAAAATTGTTAGGTTAATTTGGAAAAGAGTTTAGAAAGAAAACTTTTTTAAATTTAAAAAATGAAACTCAACACGTAAAACTGCTGTTTAATTGAAGATTTCAACTAAAGTAGCAGAGTTGTTGCTGAAAATCAAAAATTTTTAAACCAATATAGTGGACTATCAAAAAGTTTTTGATTGACTCTTTAACCTCATCTCACTTGAAAGCCTAATTCATTTGAGTTTGGAACTGCAAGAGAAGTTATCAATACGCTATAAGAGTAAACACGATAAAAAGCCAACTGTACTTGTGTGACGAATGATAAAGCTTGATAACCTGTACAACATTTTTGACTAAATTGCAGCATCAAGGTCAGTGTTTTTGACGGGCGTTTTATAACAGTCAAAATAAATACACACTTACCAACTAGGAAAATTAAGTTTTCAAACCCGGTAGCCGATTCGCGTCAAAATAGAAACAAACACAATATCTGTATGAACTAATAAATATCAATTTGAAAATCCCTTGTGCAAAAGGCATCTAAATTAAGAAGATTTTATTTAAAAAGGAGGTGATAATTTTCTTGGTTGCATGCGGTTTAACTTTCAGTTGCCAGCCGTGAGGTGGATTGAAGCAAGAGCGGAATGACTGAGGGATTGATAGCAGCGATACTTAACTGGTAGATCTCGGAACGTCGGAGATCCTGTATTTTTTTGCATTCAAGTTATTTATTTTTGGATTATTTGACATGTAAAAATTATCGGGAGATCATCGCGTTAGCGAGGTTCCGCTCCGAGATTTTACGCGATTTTCGAGCTTATGAAGCAAATGATTTGTAAAGGTTTAATATATCTGTCAGTTTTGTTCCACGAAAGTATTCAAAAATCATGTCGCCAGACTGTTAAATGGTATAAAAGCATCGTGAATTATCACTTACTTGGATGATTTGCCATGAATGCAATGATCGTTTTTTCCAATTACCCAAAAAGAAGTTGATTTAAATGACATTACTCAAAACTAGAACGTATTGAAGCAAGTTTAATAATGTAAATTTGCATGATAATTGCAATCATGACCCTTGCCGTCTCACTTTCTCATGCAAACTTCCAGCAACGAATTATTTTTGACGTCATGTTCTCGTATAACTTCAAGTGTTGTGCGGTAACTGGAAACATCAAATGCATTCACTCCAACATGTCTGTAGTTGTTCTTTCATGTACATTTTCACATGCGACGCCAACCTTTCCTTTCTATTCACCAGAGCCGCCAACGCAACAACATAAGTTTGCGGTTTTGGAAGGAAAACTGAACTTAGTGGTGCTTAGTAAACCAAGAAAATTTCAGAAATTTCATAAATACTCTTAGAAAAAAATAGCAAAATAACAACAACCGCGCACGAATGCTCTACTTAACTTGTTTGTTATTTTTCAAAGACAGCAGGTTTGATCGCATTAGCAACCGAATGTTTTAATGTGCCTCGATAGATAAATAGATTAATTTCAAGTCGTGTTTTCAACAAATGCGAAAGTGGATTTTTATTTCAGCTTAATCTTTATCACCACCATCGAAATTGTCTTATCTTTTTTAAGTGCAGCGACCTTAAAACTACTATAAACTTTTAAAATTTTTATCTTTTAAAACTTAACCGGGGTTTGTTTGTATCGTCTCTCATTTGTTTTTACGTTGTTTTTGAACTATTTGTTTATGTAAGGTATTTTCGAAAGTCTGCAAGTTTTAATCTATGTTTGAGTTGCCCTATTTGTTACTTGATTGTACAAGGAAGTGTTAAATGGCATGATTTGACTTAGTGTTTGCGACTTTTACCCAATCTGAGTAAGTAATAAAATTTGTTGAGATTGTGCACATATCAAATTTGAACTCATCTTTCGACTGTTGTCATCAGTCTGCGTCACTTTCTTCAACGATCAAGTTACTTAACGTTTGAACACGAAAAAATACCTGAGATATTTTTACTGGATTTTTTTTTGGAAACATCTTCAAAAACTTTACTTAAATATTAAATAAAATCGCATTATTATACGGGAAAGTCAAAAGTCTCAAAAAGCAACAATCCAAGCGCTGGTGCTGCTTTGCGGAATTTTTTAAAAACCTGACAAGTTTGACGTTACTACTCTCTGACGTTAGTGAGTGCTTTTTCTCCTTTAATGACGAACTTTTCTTTAGTAAAGTATTACGGCAATGCAACAAATGTGATTATTTGTTATTTTTAAAAAAGCTGTGTTGCCTTCTGTCTGTTAGTTTAGTATGTCTTTATTATATGTATATTTATGTTTTCACTGTTTTCATTAATAATTTTTAAAACTTTTTAACAGATATTGGATATTTTTGAATTCTCTTTACTTTAATTTCATTTGCTCCGTCTGGTTGAAAAAAATACTTTGGTTAATCAGTACTATATCAAAAAAAAAGTTTTTCTTGAATATTTGCTTTATCGACTGAGGAAAATACTTTAGTTAAAAAGTAATATATCAAAAAAAAAAACTTTTGGTATCGGTTAATGCTGGTTTAAAAGTAAAATGTTTAATCTGTACTTGATTCAGTTATCCAATCAATTAACAGTCTTGGTTCACGTGATTTTCCACGCAATCAGTGTGGTCAAATCACGTAATTATGACGTAAATTATCCACGTATTTTTCATATCCTGTGCAAAGCAATTATTTTTTCACGACTTTCATCCTAAGTTTTGTCTTTAATTCATTTTTTTTTTAATTGAACAGTTTTTAGTGAGTAATTCTTGAGATTAATTGGCCGAATAATATTTTTTTTACTATTTCAAGTTTAGCCTAGGACTCAAAAAGTGTAAAAGAATCAACGTGTCAAAAGTCTTGCTTTCTCTTTCAAATATAGTTTTTAATATCAAAAGTCTACCGAACAAAATATTTACTTTTTGGAATATTTTAAAATTAAAAGACGGAAGCCCTGAAAATTGTTTAATGTTTTCCACTAAGGCCGGGGTTTTTTAACTGAGCGGCGTAAAAGTTTCAACAGGGGGGCGTGAAGAACTGCTTTCAAACTCAATTGATAGCTACAATACTGATTTCTTTTGTCTTTACATTGAGTTGGGACGAAAATGGAGATTTTGGACGCTGATGGAAAGTGAAGACCTTTTTAGTCTTCACCTGGAATTTGGGAAGAAAATGGAAAATATGATGATCGGGATTGGGTTTTGTTTTTTGTTTGTGTCTTCAAAGGGGGAAGAGTTTTGTTTGCATGAAAAAGGGGGCGCGTCTCGAAAAGTTTGAGAACCCCTGTGCTAAGGAATTCATTGGATATTTATCAGCTATGTTAATCATACAGGACTAGGCTTGTCATTTATAATAACTTTTGGCTCAGTACTTGACGTTAAGTTCTTTTAGGTTGCTGTTTGTAAGAATTATGTCAAATTTTTGAAAGTATTAATAAAGCTTTTTTATCGTAGTTGTATGATTTTTCCGACTGCTGGCAGTCAAAAGTGTCTCGTTATTTTACACAATCGACGGTGCTCCATTAAATATTTAGATGAAGGCATACAAATTAAATGCCAAAGCTCTTGGCTATTTTTTGTTCCAAGAACATTACAAAAAGTGATTGAATTTTTGTTTTTAGCAGGGAGTTATTGTTTAGTGTCATTAAAGCATAAGATAATTTAAAACGCAGCGATAACTTGCTAGACTACGTTGTTCAAATTTGTTTTTTGTCTGCTGTCTAATTGCTTGATATATTTAGTTGTGATCTTTTCTTGTCTCTGTCGTGCAAGGTCAACCCACAAAACAGGTTAAGATTAACATAGTTTATTACAGAAGTTTCTTTCATTGCAATTTATTTTCAGCTTGATTTAAAATTGATTTCCGTTCGTCATTAAACAAAAGATTCTTCGGTGTTTAGGAAAATGGAAAGAACTCAGCAGCGCTCCCATTTACGAGGAACCTGGTTTCTCCCCATCTCTACCAGTCTTGAATCCCCAGCTCGGCGATTTAACTTACGAAAGATTTTCCAGGAAAGTTTTCGTCGGTGGACTGCCGCCTGACATTGCCGAAGGTCGGTGTTTGTGATGCTTTATCGGCTTCTGTTTGTTATTATTTATTTGCTTCTTATTGTACTGCGTTAAATCGGACAAGCCAACGACGTTTACGGAATTTTCTTTATTGAACTTTTCTTTAACAGAAGAGATACGAGCCACATTCTTACGCTTCGGAAGGCTGACAGTTGACTGGCCTCATAAGGCGGAAAGCAAATCTTATTTTCCTCCCAAAGGTAAGATGCGAGTCGTTTTTATGATTCGTAAATTTTAAAATCTTCTTAGCTTGCCTTTGAAGTAAAGCAAGTAATTCTACAAATAAATGAAACATGTTAATTTTTCTTCAAGTGCTGCTCGGGATCTTTCATGCTCGTCACGATTTGTGCATCTCGCGTGATTTCGTGCATGCACCGGAGCATCTGCTTTAATGCTGTGATTTGAACAGGTTACGCTTTCTTGCTGTTTGAAGAAGAATTGTCCGTTCATGCTTTGGTAAGGAGCTGCTACAAAGACCGTGACAAACTTTACATTGCTGTTTCAAGCCCAACCACCCGGGAAAAGCCAGTGAGTTGTTTTGTCTGGTTTGTTATTTTATTGCTTGCGATCAGTTAACGGAAGGATAATTAAAGCGATGATTTTTTTCATGAAAACCATACGTCAAACACCAGAAGTTAGTCATTTGCTGCATAAGTAATTCCAGCTTCCTTTCAAACGTGTTTTGTCCACATAAAATTTTCGCTCGTACCGAACGTCTTCTGATTGGTTCAATTGATGAATGAGAAATGTCACGAGTTTTTCGCGTCAACGCTCAACCGTTTCAGCTAACCGACTTGTTGCTGTTTCGCTCCTTGATAAGAAGTTGTAATTATGCAGGTTCAAATCCGACCCTGGCGACTTGCCGATAGCGATTACGTCATGAATCGTTCTCATTCCCTCGATCCTCGAAAGACAGTGTTTGTTGGTGGAGTCCCAAGACCATTACGTGCATGTAAGTTGAATGTTTGTCGTCTTCAATACAACATATTTTTGCTGTTGAAGCAGCAAGCGCCATTTCTGGCTGCTTCTCGCTCTTTGTTTATTTTTTAAAAACGTCTCGTTATTCCTACGACGTCAGCCACGATCAAAGCGTACGTATCACGGGACGCTTTCGTAACGTTTGTTTGTTTTTAAAAATTCTGATGACACTTGATCTTAAGACGAAATATTTTAAAACGAAAGTGTTTGCAGATCAGAGTTCGGTTTAAACCTTCCAGAGCGTAGCAGCATTTCTTTCTATGCCGGCCGGTAACATTGTCGGCGGGCAAAGTATAATTTGCCGTTTGTTTAGCTTCACAATTATCTCTAAAGCTAGAAGTAATTGTTTTAAAACCTTTCCTCGTATACTTTTATACGGCTTCGAACTGGTCGTTAAAATTGCTTAAGGAGAGAGCGTTATTTAGGGAGATATTAAGAGTTTGATTGATTTCTTAATCGACGACGAGTTCAATCCCACAACTTGCGTTTAATAAGTAGCGAGTCCTCGCCGACGTGTTGTTGATAGGTGCGCCATTTTAATTTCCTACCTGTCGTCTATTAAAGCGATTAGAACGCGCTGTTATTACACGAATCTCGATCTCAATTACTCCGCTTCATCCTGTCGTCTTCGCTTTAATTCGTTAATGTTTCGTCGTTCCATCGTTGTTTTGTTACCACAGCTCGGGTGCCTGCAAGACAGCAAATTTGTTTGTTTTCTATCTATATCGAGTCGTTTCTTTTAAGTACCCTTAGAAAATGCTGCACTGAGTGTTTTTCTTTTACTTACTGAATCTTTTTGTTAATTAAAGTTCGCAAATTTCCTAATATTTTTTTAAGACTCCAACAGGCTGCTGGCTTTGTGACGAATCAGTTTGTTTTCAGTTGAGCTTGCGTTGCTGATCGATCGAGCTTACGGCGGAGTGTGTTATGCCGGGATCGACGTGGATCCTGATCTCAAGTATCCGAAAGGAGCCGGCAGGGTCGCCTTTTCGAACGAAATCAGTTACAAGTCGGCCATCAGCGCCCGCTTCGTGCATTTGCAACTGGGCGACATTGACAAGCGGGTGAGACCTTCTTTAGTTATTTATTCTATCAGAAGAACAATTAGTACTTTACTTTTGAGAACTTGACGTGTTTTAATCGTACGCACAATTTATTTAGCTTGGCATTTCATTAATTTTACGCATGATAAGGTTATGAATTTTCTTTTTTTATTGCTGCAAAAAACAAAAAAGTTGAAGTCGTATTTGACCCGCGTTGTTCCTGTCGCTATTCCTTAATTAATTGGCTACCTCATCAAGTTAACCAAGTTCAGGTCGTTGTAACGCTTATTCACCAAGATACTGAAGAGACTTGTCTCCTTTGCTCTTGAAGCATTGAAGATTCGGTGTGAAGCAACTGAAGATGTTTCGTGTTTACTTTCAGGTTGAAGTGAAGCCGTACGTGTTGGATGATCAGCACTGCGACGAATGCCACGGGGCGAGGTGCTCGGGAAAGTTCGCTCCTTTCTTCTGCGCCAGTCTCAGTTGCTTACAGGTGAGCAAGTCGAAATTGTGATATGTGCACCTCTGCC
Source organism: Diplosoma virens (assembly GCA_963680785.1). Classification (NCBI taxonomy): domain Eukaryota; kingdom Metazoa; phylum Chordata; class Ascidiacea; order Aplousobranchia; family Didemnidae; genus Diplosoma; species Diplosoma virens. The sequence continues at coordinate 41,449,100 of OY796880.1, forward strand.
TTCGTTAATCCAGTTGAACGGGATCACGTTATTTGTAAATCGCATAATTAAAGTGGAGCACAAGTTGAATTACTAGAGTGACTTCACGCTTGGATGCATACTTCATTGAACGCGTGAAAAGTTTTCAGTTTTTGGTTTTGGATTATGCGTTTATTGAAGAAATTTTTTTGTTGCAGTATTACTGCGAGCAATGTTGGCTTATCACACACAACAAGCCTGGATTTGAACTTCACAAACCAATGGTGAAGGAAGGAAACGAAAGGTTTACAAAGCCCATGTTTAGTCGGTGGTAGGGGTTTTGGACGGTGTATTATGTCATTATTAACTGCAAGCTTTTTGAACTAATTGGACTTGATTAACTTTCTTTTGTTTAAGCAATATTTCGCATACGTGTGCCTTGCAATAATGGAAGAACTAGCTTCAGTATTCTTGTAAGATGTCGTAGCTTTCTTTGTATGATTTTTAGTGTACAAATTGGATTTTTATACGATTTCGCTTACAGCTCTGTGCAATGTTTGATTGCACCCCACTGTGCTTTATATGTGATGAATTTTGAACTGCTTTGAAAAAAGGTTTACATTGGAAATATTTTTTATCCTTATATAGGTTTTATAATTTTGTATCTCTACTTTTAAGTGTTTTGATTTCTATAGAATCGAATCAACTTGTATATTTGATTATTTTTAATGATTTTTTACTCGCAACTATTACCTACTGATTATACCAGACACCGCTTGAAACTGTTTGTTCAAGCCAATAGGCCCAACTGCACTTCCAAATATATGACTGGTTAAACTGCCCACAGTAGCCTTGAGGTGTTGGTTTCCTTTAGTAGTGGTGGTTTTGTACACAAGTAGTTTTTTTAATGCCATTTTCGATTTTCGCAAAGCTGCTTTCGATCTTCCCACGCAGCGCTTTTGCTGCGACGCGTAAGTATACGAGTATGTGGTTATAAAAGTTGCCCTTCTTTTTTTAGTGCAATAATCCGTCTATTTATACTAATTCTTTATGCAGTTTATTATAGTTATACTTGTACAGTCACCAATCTATTAATGGGTTTTATGTTTGTATTTGCAATTCTTTTAGGTCATTTTTACGTGCCATCTCAAAGAAATTTTATGGGGTTTTTACTTTTTTCATTTTCTATAATTTGGACTATACTATATTGTATCTTTTGTAACTAAGTGTTGTTAATAAAAAAATCTAACGCAATCGTGAAAAGTCTTATATATTTTTTGGAAGCCTTCAACTAAGTTTGCCCAAATCACTTTTAGAAGAGAATAGTGTTGCCTGTCATTGTTTTCAACGCTCTAATCCATTCTCCGAAAGCTGTCATTAATCTTTGACCTGAAGACACTTTGAAGCTTTTTTAATTGGTTTTTTAATTAATAGGACGACAAACCAATACAAATTTAAAATCCTTATTCAATTTTATTCTTTATGCACTACGCTGGTGTATCTCTCACTCCCTCTCCTGTGATTGTCAAACTTTTATCTTGTACTTTGATTCTCAATCTGTTCTGTGAATTCTGTTGTTCCTTTCTAGCACCTACTAGCCAAAACTCTGACAAGAACTGCCACGCCGCGAGTCTTCGTGCGCCCTGCTGTCCTTTTGAACAGTAGAACATCTTGCATCTCCTGTTAGACTGCCCTACTCTTGACTCTCTACGCCGAGCCATCTTTGGTCATTCCTTCTTAATTCTTATTAATTATTCTCATTGCCGTCATTGGGATTGTTCTTTTACTGGGACTCAACGCCCCCATACCTTAGAATGGGTCAGCGGAAATTGGACATTCGTGCCGAGAAGAAACTTGACGATGAGATAAGTTGATTGTTCCACCAACCTTTCGATGAATTATTTCAGGAAAATGAAAAGAATTAAGTTTGCTTGAATCTCGATGATATAAGTGATTTCAAACTACGGTACATTCAAGCAATATTCTCAGGATATTCAAACGTTGCAAAGCTGAGAATTAAGATTTTGAGTTCGTATTTAATAAACAAATTTTTTGAAGAATTTGGTGGCAGTACCAAATTAGATATAGCTTAAAAAGCGAATCGAACAATCACAATTCACATAACAGAATCAACCGGCTAGAAACAAAAAGTCTTAAAAACTACAAAAAAATTCATTTTGTTTAGTAGCTTTTATTAAATCTTTAACCTAATTATGCAAATAAAAATTAAGTTTGATTTTTTAGATAAAATGTTTTCTTATTTTCAACCAATAAGATCCGTCTTTTCCGACTGATTCACTTTTTGGTACATTTAACAAATTTTTTAAGGCAAGCGTTGAGAAATATTTCCACGCCTTCGGCATGAGCAAAAAAGCTTAATCTTTTTTTTAGATTACTTTTCGCGGAAACTAAAGAAAAAAGTATTTCGCTTTTTATGTATTTATGTTTTCGTATTTCTCAGCGCAACAGTTCAAATCAAAACACAAAAACACATTAAAAACTGACAAAAAAAAAACCGTAAAAATGATATACGTTATAGGACGAAAAGCTCGAGTCCTGGAAACAAGTAGATAAAAGCTAATAAAAAAAAGCAAAAAACCTTCGTTGTACTATCGATAGAGTGGTCCATTAATTAAAGCGGCGTGATTGTGATCGACACGGTCTCAATTTCAAACCTACTCGCACCATTCTGTTGTATCTTTGGGAAAGAAATTTTACGCACTCTCGCTTGGTGGTCTTGGCAAGCAGTTCTAAATTTCAGTCATATTTCTATAAAACTGAAAAACCAAAAAAAAAATTTCAATCGAACAGCATATCTTGGCATCTCCGGAAGCAGGTCAGGGCAATTGCTTGCCCTGTGTATTAACGCTTCCATCGCTTTGCTTCAAGTTAGGAGAATAAATATAGAAATAAAATGACTAAATAAATGAACCTAATTGGTTTTCATCGGCGCACAATCGCACACATCACTGATCTTCAAACAGTAAACTGAATTTTCACAGGGCAGGGTGTTACGACATTTTTTTATACAAACAACTACACAACGAGGGACCAAATGTACTCTAAAAGTTTTCAACCATTGTAAACCGCTATTATTTTGTCCACCCCCGACCTACGTACATCTGGACAGGTTCATTACATTTTGTCACCATCTTTTGGCATTGCACAAAAAAATCAAGGCCCCTTTTGCGCGTCACACTTGAGGCAACTTACGACGGTTAGTGGTGCCGACATTAAAGCAATGGGTACAGCTGTCCTATCTTTGGTCTAGTCGGCAGTTCAGTACTACAGTATATACCAATCTGGTACCACATTGCACAAACTCGCCTCACAGACTGTGTCTTGAATAACGCCTTACGCATTGTCACTGTATAACTGCGTCCCACTCTAACACAGGGGTCCGCAAATACTTTTTGGTGCGACCCAAAAAGTATTTGCCCTGAATTCACGCGACCCAAAAATTTAGTGAGCGTCATTCTTGTGAAATATTATGCCAATTTTAAAGCTACTATTTAATGTAGGAATTTTTTTATTAACTGTAGAAAGTTAGCAGTCACAAACAAATCATTGCGTTTATTCTTTCTAATGACAAGTATGAGCTTTGTGTTTAGAACACAATAAACCAATTCTGGACTTGATATTAGAGACGGCAAACCGAAGATCATCTTCTACTTCTAATCTTGATCTGTATCTGTTTTTGATGTATGATAATGCGGAAAACGTCATTTCACATAAGTAGGTGGTTCCGAAAGGCAAAAGAACATTCATTGCAGCCGCTGATAACTGTGAATATTCTTTCTCAACTGAAATCCAAAATTCAGCCAAATTCCTCTTATTATCAAAAGCAATCTTTAAACCGCGGTCACTTGACAGGTCATTCAGTGCTTCAATCAATTCTGCTGAGAGATAGCGCGTACTTGATACGGTGAAGGGTGATAATATCCAATCGTATTTTTGCGGATCTGTGTCTTCTGGAAAATATTTATTAAACCATTGAGTAAGATCTTGAAGATGGTTAAGGATGGATTGTTTTACAGTGTTTTGACTGAACTCGTTTTCTTCGGGAAAATCATTCAGCTCAGAAAACATCCATTTTTCCGCTTTCAAGTAGGCCAGCCCAATGTTTAAATTTTTTTTTAAAAGCTTCGATCTTGTTGTTCGCTGTTAGGTTGTTCATTGATTCACCTTGCAATGACAAATTCAAGCCGTTTAATTTCTCAAAAATGCAAGATAAGTAGGCTACAGCAGTTTTACTATCCAGTCAGGGTCAGTAAGGTTGGAAGCAAGTTCGTGTTTTCGATCCATGAGAAACAAGTATACCTCATCCCTCAGTTTGTACAAACGGGTAAGAACTTTTCCTCTTGATAACCACCTCACTTCTGAATGAAGGAGAAGACTTTTATGGTGCTAGCCCATTTCATCACATAGAGTGGTAAACAGTCGTGTCTGGAGAGGTTTCGATTTAATAAAGTTAACAATTTTTATCGCTGTATCAAGAACACTTTTTAAATCTGAGTCTAGTGTTTTGCTGGCAAGATTTTTCTCTATGAATAATACAATGGGTAAAGTTGATTCGAGGCGCAACTTGTAATACTCTTGCCAAAAAACCTTTACTTTTTCCTGCCATACCCCCAGCTCCATCAATACAAATGCTGATACACTGCTTCCAGGATAATCCATCATTCTTCAGTCCCGTGTCCACTGCTGAGAAAATGTCCTCACCTGTGCATGTTCCTAACAGCGACGCGCACATGAGTAAGTCTTCTTCAGGCTTTCCGTTAGCTATATATCTAACGAATACGATCAACTGCACTAAACCGTACACATCCGTGGATTTATCTAATTGCAAAGCAAATTTTTTTCTCTTTACTCTGTCATTCACTTGGCACTTGATATCTTGACCAATTTCGCTGATGCGTCGACGAATTCTGTCAGCAGACAATGAAATTTCTTTTACTTCGTCAGCTATCTTGTCTCCATGCATAATTTGGCTGATTGCAACAGCAACAGGTTTAATGAGGGTTTCTCCGATCGTGTGTGGTTTTTTATCTTTTGCGATTAGATATGCCACTTCATAGGATGCCTTCTGACATTTCTCTGAGGTTGTGAGAAACTCTTTCATGGTTTTCTTTTCACTTAGCAATTCTTTTTCTAATCGGCGGAAAAAAGGTATTGGTTTGTTAATGAGTTTCGGATGCTTTGCTTTAATATGTCGTTGCAATTTCCCTGCTTTCAGGCTCTCGTTTGCAAGGACCTCGGAGCAAACAACGCATTGAGGACGAGGCTCATCATTTATAAGTATACACGTGAAACCAAGCTTTATAAGTTCTTCGCTGTACTTTCGCCTAGCTCTATGAGACTGGTTTGGACGTTGTATTTCTTTTCTATGAGGCTGAGGATGTGGCTCATTTGCTTGTTGCTGATTCTCACTGCTTGAAGATACAAACATTTTTGTTGGCACATCTACCGTACTGCTCTCATCTAATTTTTCTGGTGAATCGCTCACTGTCCTCTTTTTTGGAGTATTTGTTATTAACCAGTTTCTTAACATTTAGTTGTGACTAAAACTAATTTTATTAAAATTGATGGAAAACCTGAAATAGTAATAAAGTATTAACGCATCTTACCCTAAAGGTGTATCTGTGACGCAAGTCGCAAGCATGGCTGAAAACTCATCGTTAATTTTCCTGCTCCAAAAACTTTAAAATATTTTAGCTCCTTTTTAACAACTCAATAAGCGAACTTAAACTGCCTAACGCTAGCTAGCAAGCCTAGCTACTAAGCTAATCTTAATTTGGGAAGCATTTTTTTTTAGCTGACTTATTTATCAGGCTAATTACCTGAAAGCTGCAAGGCCCTTATATCCTCCGACACATGCAACTAAATTAATCTATAGTGAATTGAGACTTCAGTGACCAGCAACAAAGACATTGAAATTTTATATGCGATGATTGATTGTTACCTAATCAATCATAACAATTGATACTTGTTACGTCGAAGAACATCAATTTTCAAAACTTATGGCTAGAAAGATAAAAAAATATATATTATGACGCAAAGTCAAAAAGTTTTAAAAACCAAAAAGTTAAAAATAATTGAAAATAATGATGACGTGAAAGTGCATCATTATATTAGAATAATTTTAGTAAGTTGAAATTTTTTGCGACCCCAACTGGAAGGTGTCGCAACCCACTATTTGCGGACCCCTGCTCTAACAGACCACTTCGCAATTCTTCCAGACAGCGAAGTTTTACCGACTAAAAGCCACACTACTTTTTGGTTACTGTCGCAATGTCTAATTTTAATCACGTAATGCTTTTAATTAAATAGATTTTTAGATATCTGTCAGTAGAGATCGAGATCTAGTCCCTCGCTTGTGGCAATTGCGAGGAAATTACTAAACAATTTCTCGCGGGCGCAAATTATAAATGGAAAACGAATTCCTATGAGTACGTCAAGTTCCGTGGTTTTGTTACAAGAGCCTGTAAGTCTACTTGGCCAATTGGAATAAGTTTTCTCGCAGAAGCTTCAATCCAGCTTAAATGCTTACGTAACTGCGTTATAATTTTTAGCGCCTTTTATACATGGTAGATTGGCAGTTTACCAACAGCTTTAAATTACATTTCTTGATCAATCAATTTCGTATAGTAAGGCTGATTAAATAAACCTTTCTTACTAAAAGAGAAATCCAATGCACAATTTAACGGTCAGTATTAACTGTAATCCTTATCCAGGTCGTTGTTTGGAGATAAAACGTTTTTGCGGAGTCCAGATGAGATAGTTTGTAAAAACCATCAGTTTTTGTAAAACATGCCAAGGATTGGCTAATCCAAGAATAACAATGAAAAAACTTGTTTTTGCAACCAGAAATTATCTGAACTCTTTTAAAATGGTAAGTAAAAGTTATAAGAATTAGTACATTCATTGGAAATTTTAAATAATTATTCTTGAAAGGCCTAAGTGGAGGCAAACGTTAATGGTTTCAGTTTTAAGTAAAATGTACAAATGGATTTTTAAGTTTGTTCGAAAGTGAACGAATAAAAAAACATTATTGGAAATACTTGGAAGTCGGAAACAGTTTCTTTAAGCGCTGTTTTGTATCTAGAAATAGGTACATATATATATTTATGCGATATAATCATAAATGCGCATTGTGGTTTATAAAGATTTGAGACGGTTGGCAATTTGGACAAATACCTATCAAATTTTAGTTAATCCTTTATAAAGCAAATACGAAAATACTAAAACAAGGAGAATCGAGGACTTTTTTTAGCTTTTTGTTAGTTTTAAATGTTGAGAAATAAAAATATCGCAATTTAATTTTCCAATAAATTGTCATAAATTGCATGAAGTCCGATCAAAGCTAGATAGCAGTAAACTTAAAGCAGTTTCAATCACGTACAAAATCTTTGTGTAATATTACAAACTGACTTTATTGTCAATGAACGCAAATTTATAAAACATTTCAATATTTAAAAAATGGAAAGCCACGGATTGACACCTCGCTATGACGAATCTCCGCTTTCCCACCGCCCGACCTCGAACCAATCATCAGCTTCCACAGCAAACCGCCGTCATAAACAGATCAAGGTCATCACGTACCCGGATGTTCATCGCTAGATAAATCTGAGTCGAGAAGCAGCAAAATTAAAATTTGCAAAATAGTATTGAATACAAAAGCTATAATCCAATGAACAAAATCGTACATTGGGATGCCGCCGCAACAGAACGGTAGATTACAGCAAAAACCAAATCGAACTCATTGCCAACTCACCAACTTAAAATTCGATCTTGAACCACTTCTCGATTACTACAAATCATCAATAATGTTCATACACGGGTAGCTCAGGGGCGTCCAACCTTTTTGAGCGAAAAGCCATTTTTGCTTATCGAAAATATTCGATGGCCAAGAAGATACAACGCCGTTGCCGAATTTTACAGGCGAAGACTTTTTTTTGGATCTTTACTTGGAATGAAAAAAATTTTTTGGGAAACAGGATTATTGCTTGAAGTAAAAGATTTTTCTTTCCAAAGCTTTTCATCTGACACTCTTCAGGGGAAATCGTCAGAATGAAGTAGAATTGAAACCGAACTAATTTATAAAGGAAGAAAGTAGAGTTCTCATTGGCTGAAAGAGTCAACCAATGAGAGAAAGGTTAAGAAATTTTGAGAGAGTATACGAATTCTTTTTGTTTACACAGAAAAGGATTGAGAGATTTAATGAAAGTCGCTTCAAGAGCAGAAAGGTGAAAGGAAGAGCGAGAATAGAAAATTTTTCGTTGCTGTAATGGAGGGCACATTGGGCGTTGTCAAGAAGATGTTGACCAATAGCGGATTCGTGAAATTGTTGTGGGCGTATGTTGTTTTTGCAAGAGCGGGAAAGACTTTGGCGGTTGGCCGAGGTACGAGGATTGGTGATGGATTTAGGAACGTGTTGTTTAATTCGCTCTTCTAGCCGTTGAGACGTGCGACCAACGTACCGACTATCGCAGTGGCACAAAAACTGGTAAATAACATTGCTGTGATGATGGGAAGGTAGCACGTCTTTCTTAATCGCTGGAAGGAGCTGTCGGGTGTTGAAAATAACACGTGGTTCGACGGAGAAAAAGCAGCGTTTCACAGCAGACGTAATCTGCTTTTCGAACCTCATCGAAACGTTTCCAATCCATGGGATGTGTAGGTAGACAGGGCACTTTTTTACTGTGTGGACCAGGTTAGAATTTATTTGTTGAAGTTTTCGCTTGAAAGCCGAATTGATTACACGTTCCGGGTAGCCATTTTCCAAAAGAATTGAACGAATTTTGCCAAGTTCTTGGTCCAGTTTGCTTTTAGAACAAATCATAAAAGCTCTGTGAACGAGAGTACCAATTAGATTGATTTTCCGTTTCTGTGGACTAAAAGAGTTCCAACGTAGATATTGGCCAGTGAAGGTAGGTTTCCTGTATACTGAAGTAAGAAATTCTGAATCATGCCTTTCTACTAACACGTCAAGGAAAGGGAGAGAGTGATTAGATTCCTTTTCATAGGTGAAGCGAAGTGAGGGATGGAGAGAGTTGAGCTGGATGAAGAAATTGTTGCAGTCTTCTTCATTGTTGAATACGGCGAAAGTATCATCAACGTACCGGAAGTACACCAACGGTCTTTTGGCGATGTTGAAAAGTTTCGCTTCTTGGTAGCCAACAAAAATGTTTGCTAAAGCTGGACCAAGCGGTGAGCCCATAGCGACGCCGTCGATTTGTCGATGCATGTTGTT
>OY796880.1:42123751-42228810 GCA_963680785.1 Diplosoma virens
CGTCAGGAAGCATAAAAGAATTTTTGTTAAAGCGTGGTATTGCCTCAAGCAAATCAAGTCCGTACCATCCCACTGGTAACTCTCAAGCAGAGCGTTATATCGGTATTGTCTGGAAATCAATACGTCTTTCTCTAAAATCCAATAATTTACCTTTATCTTGTTGGGAAACTGTTTTACCTAATGCTTTACATTCTATTCGATCTCTGTTAAATACTACAACAAATACCACTCCACACAAATTATTCTTTAACTTTAATAGACGTTCTCATAGTGGGAGATCTTTGCCAGCATGGCTGTCCTCCCCAGACCCGGTGATGCTCCGCAAATTCCTTTGAAATCACAAAAATGATGACCTCGTAGAGGAAGTGCAATTTCTGGACGCTAACCCCCAATACGCGAACATTCGTTACAGGGATGGTAGAGAAAGCAGCGTTTCCTTGAGTGACCTGTCTCCATGCCCACAAGGGTTAAACTCGCGTGAAATAGAATCGCGATTTCCTATACTCGACGAAGAGGATCCTCAAACATCACCAGTACAACAAGGAAAAGATGATTTACTGCGCACTACTCCGTCGAAACCTACCATGCAAAGGCAAAGTGGTGATGCTCCCCCTCATCAACACGAAGATTCCCTGCAACAGGACGACCAAAACTCTTTTCTCTCCGCCCCTTCCGAACCAACAGTGCGCAGATCGACTCGGTCAACTAAGGGTGTTCCACCCACTCGATATGGAGAGCCGATTTTTCATTAAGAGGGGAAGATTGTAATTGTAATTGTAATTGTGCGTGGTCAAGCTCGAAGCACGTTCTTGATTGAGTTGTTGTACTGTGCGTTTTATCTCTCTCGTGGTTACTGCAGAACGCTATCAGAGTGACGCGTGGTTGTTTAGGTGTGATGTTCTTTAAGTTGTGTTGCTTGTTCCTCTGTTAACGTGCATTTCTGTTTAGGTAACTACGTTTCTTAGTTGATTAAAACCTAAATTCGTTGTGTCTTGGGTAATTTTAGAACAAAACCATTAATCAATTCGGATTTGAAATGCTAAAACACTCTGCATACAGCCCAGATCTTGGCCTTTAAACTACTATCTCTTTGGTCCACTCAAATATACTTTACGAACTCATTGGTTTTTATCTTATAAAGTACTTCATGAAATAGTGTATAAATGGATACAAAACCAGCCAAAAACTTTTTTTTCAGATAAAACCCACAAGCTTGTCGACGGCTGGAACAAGTGCATCGAAAAGAATGGAGACTAATGGAAAAATTACGTATTTCTTGTACTCTAGTGCTTGTGCAAACAAATCAAAAAACAAAAGTGCAGATAGTTTTTGGATCACCCTTGTATACCGATTCTTGTTTGAAGCCATGATAGAAAAGACAAAAACAATTTGTCTAAACCGGAACTTTTCGTAAACAAGTAAAAAATAATTTTATTTTAAAAGTTACCGATTTTTCATTAAATCTAAATAAATCTTTGAAAGTTTTTTAATTCTATTTTAAGTGAGCATTATTATTATCAATTTTTGGTGGGTTGGTACAAATCTGTTGCTTTTCTATCATGTTGCTAAAAAAAATGACATAAATTTTTTTCTTTGGCAATGTTTTTTAAGTGGTTTCAGAAGTCAATGAATTGAGACAAGAATATACTGTTAGAGAAAAACTCTGCTACTAACAAATATAAAAAAAAATCTTAAAATACTATCTTTGTTTGCCTGCAAATAGAGTAAAAAATAGCATAAATGATAGCTCTTTTAAAATTTTAAGCAAATATCTTTTAAATGAGGCCTTCCAGTTTTAGTAGAGGTAACAACTACTTTAATTTACGGCATTTTATGATTTGTACGTTAAAATAATTTTTTGCTTGTTAAAAAAGTAAAAAAATAATTTTTTATCTAATTGCATTATATTTTTATCTTTCTATAATCCTCAATTAGGCTTTCATGAAAAAATTAATAGTTTTTTAAGATTTATTTTACAAAAAAATTACATTAATAATTAATTAAGAACACTTTTTTAATGAAAAACTAAGTAATGACATCAAATAACAAAAATTTGCAATTAATGGGTTGACAAAAAAATTTTTTTTATTAAAAGTAATAAGCTGATTAAAATTATTTGTTGCAGATCCAAGCAAAGTTTTCCTTTTCTGAATGTCAACAAATTCATCACCTAAAACAATACTAAAAAATTAAAAAATTCTTTTTAAGGATTGAAAATCAACAAATCATCTAAAGTTTAATATTTGGGTTTTTTTACAATTTTTCATGTTTAATTTTGACTTTTTAGAAATAATTATGGTGTACTTAACACAAACTTGATATTAAAATTTACATGAATTACATATTTACTGTATATTAAATAACTGCTACTTGCTTAGTCTCTTTTTATGCTTACTTACCCGATATCACTTTCACTTAATTCGTGACTTCATTTTGAAAAGTTTTTTTTTGAACAGCTGTGTAAACATCCCGAGGACAAGAATATTCTATTAAAAGAATTTGTTCTAACTGAACTATACTGAACACTTTTTAGAAACCATGTACAAACAGAGAAATACCATTTTTGTTTTAAAAAATTTATTTTATTTGATAAAATCACCTGATTCAACATTTTCTTCCGAATTTTTAGAAATTTTTGTAGGTTGCCGACTGGAGTTTGTAAATAAAGAATAGAGATGAATCGAATTTTTTATACCGGTACAAAAAAAAGATTAAATACTTAAATTACAAAGAACCTTTTTCCTAACTTATATCAGCAAAAAAATTTCTTCAAACACACCACGTGGAATGGATCCACATGAAATTTACGTAGGATCCTTGTAATGTGTTTGTTGGGATCAATGGAATAATTTTGTAATGTCTTTCATACCGCTATTCAATTTCCAAACCAAGGTAACTTAGCGAACCCTTTTGGTAAACAAATTTATTTTTTGTCGCAAAAATCTGGTGATCTCTGAAAAAGGTCTTCCCTTGGCATTTGTCTCTGATTTCTCATATCAGTGATCTGAAAAAAAGCCTTTTGCTTTAAATAAAATATTCCGTTTATTAAACGCTCCCACGAAAATAGCCAAACGACCTGCGCAGTGTAGCAACCTCAGCTTGAAAGCCAATTTGTTTATGGGTTGATATGTTCAAACATTAAAGAAATAGTAAAAACAAAAATATTGATAAAAATAAAGTAATTTTTTTATAAATTCTTTGCTAATTGATAAATAGTCTTTTAACGCAATAGTCTTTACTATGTTACTCAAAAAGAAATAAAAACTTTGTAAGTTTTGGATAATTTCAAAGTTGAGCTATTAATACTAAAATTGGTAAAATATCCAAAATATGTATTATATTTTAGTAGTTTCTTTTAATGGAAAACTGTAAGCGTTCAGTTGGATTAGCTTAATCAGCAAACTCTTATCTCTTGTTTATTAAGTTTTTGAATAACCTTAATTATGTTTTTTCAAAAGCGCATTATATTTTTTAAATTATATTTTTATTAAGACTATAAATGAATTTAAGTTGTCCAAAATTTCAAAAATTCAACGTAAAATATAACATATTTGACAAATTCTAAAGGTAACAAAGTCATTAAAAGTTTCTGTACCGCTTGAAGATTTTCTTTCCAACGTTATTTTTTGATAATCTGCTGCTTCTACGTTTTTTGAAAATCCAGTCGAAGAAGTTTCAGCTGAAGATGTACACATTTTTTGTTTTAATTTTCTTACCCATTTTAGTAATGACAGCATTTCCTAATTATTTCAATATTTATTCAATACCAGTGGACTACTTATTTTGCTTCAATTTTAATTCAATACCAGCACTAACCTATTTATAAAAATAGTTTTTGCTTACATAAAATTTCTTCTGTTTTATTTTCTTTGAATGAAGTCACTTTGAAGGATTCATCAGCCATTGCCTCTTTTTGCTTACCTTTAAATTAAAAAAAGTGTTTGATTTTATGTTAGTCAAATACTCAATCAAACTCTTGTTTGGTGTGCTCAATTAGGTCATCACTTATTTGCTTGTGGCCTAAAAAAGTAGATGGTAGACCCATATGGAAGGTGCTTTCTCGCAGCCTGGGCCGTGAGTAAGTCTCAATTCAGTAAGACCCATTGGTGTCAAAATGACAGACCAAACCCAAACCTATCAAAACGGAAGGGTAATCACCCATTCCGATGTTCAGTGAGGGTCTGCTAATCGGCAAACGTTCTTTTCAGGACGGGGCAATGCCTGGATAAAACTGCCCTTATCAGGGCACATTGCCAACAAGTTTCGAAGACCCACCATTCTTCAGCTGAACATCGAAGGCCTAACTGCAAATAAGGTAAACATTCTTCATCACCTATCTCTGCAGTCTGAGGCACTCGTCATCTTACGACAGAAGACCCACTGCACTGATCCAGAAAAATTGATACTTCCAAACACTAAACTTCCAAACAACCAAGCATGGCCTTGCCACGTTTGTCCACGAGCGACTAAGATACACGCTTTTGGACCAATCTCCACCGACATCGGAGATCGAGTGGCTGTGTGTGGACGTTGATGGCTATAAAATAGTCAACGTCTACAAACCACCGCCAACGCGATTGCGAACCTTGGATCTCCCAATGTTTTCTCACCCATGTCTTTACTCTGGCGATTTTAACTGTCGTCATGCTGACTGGGGTTATGATGATAACAGTCCGGACGGTGAGTGCTTGGCTGGATGGGCAAGTGTTAATTGTCTTGCCCTTCTATGTAATGCCAAGAACGCTGCCAGTTTTTACTCCGGCCGCTGGAACACTGGCACCAATCCAGATCTAGCTTTCGCTAGCGTAAGTCCAAACAGTCTCTTATCGGATAGACGTGTTCTTGAAAAGTTTCCCAGGTCACAACATCGACCTTCGCTTATTACACCACCAAGGTTTGCTATGGCAGTGCCAAGCATGCCTGTTAAGCGATGGAACTTCCGCAAGGCCAAATGGAGTCATTACATTGCTTTGACAAATAAATTCGCAAAGACTTTTTTGCCGCCTGATTTACTTGATGTGCATGCGACTTAGCAGGACTTCTGTAACACCATTAAGAAAGCAGCCAAAAAGACTATCCCACGCGGGTATCAAAATAACTATGTTCCGTGTTGGGATGCAGAGTGTGAATCCCTCTATAAAACCTTTCTGCAGTCTCCTCAGGGAGACGACTCAAGTTTGGCTGCTACAGCTCTGCTTGCCAAGCTTGACAAGAAGCGGAGAAATTGATGGTTCGAGGCAGTTCGGAGCATTGACTTCTCACACTCTAGTCGAAAAGCATGGAGTATTTTGAACAATTTTACTGGTAGGTCACAACACTCTCCTCGTCACTGTTCTGTTTCAGCCAATGCTATTGCATCTCAGCTGGTTAGAAATGGGAAATACAAGGCTGTTAATTGCAAGTCTTCGCGACTTGTCTCTCAAGAAGTGTCTGACCTTTGGAGGGCCACAACATCAGATCCAGTAAATATCTTTGACAGTTTTTTAAAGAGAGAGTTTACTGCTGCCCTCCAACCTTTAAAACCAGGTAAAGCTCCGGGACCTGATTCCATCTTCATAAAGCTTATACTCCATGCTGGAGTTGCTTTAAAATACTGGTTACGTGATTTCCTCTCTTTCTGTTTGCGCTGACTCAAAATTCCCAAAATCTGGAGAAGAACGCTTGTAGTCGCGATCCCAAAACCAACGAAGCCCATGGGGGACCTAAAGAGTTATCGACCGATATCTCTGCTGTGTGTCCCCTACAAGATCCTCGAGAGGCTTATCTACGCCCGCGTTGAGCCATTAATTGATCCACTGCTTCTTAAAGAGCAGGCTGGGTTCCGACGCGGGAAGTCAACCGTAGATCAAGTTGTTCTGCTAACCCAGAACATCGAGGATTTTTTTGAGGCTAAAAAGAAGGCCGGTGACGTATTTATCAATCTGACAACTGCTTATGACACTATCTGGCACGTGGCCTTACCTGCAAGCTGCTGAGGCTTTTTTCGGATAAGCACATGGTCAGAATGATTATGGAGCTTGTCCGAAATCGAAGTTTCACCCTTACTACCGGTGACAGCAAGCAAAGCAGGCTACGCCGTCTTAAAAACGGTCTTCCTCAGAGATCGGTCTTGGCTCCCCTCCTATTTAACATCTAAACGTACGATTTTCCTTCCATGATTTCCAGAAAGTTTGCTTATGCTGATGATTTAGCATTGTTGCACTCTTCTGGAAACTGGAAAAACTTACAAGGTAGTTTAAGCCAAGACATGTCTACACTTTTAACGTATCTCTAGGCTTGGTGGTTGAAGCTCAGTCACACTAAGACGGTGACGGCAGCCTTTCACTTAAACAACCGAGAGGCCAAACGTGAGCTAAAAGTCTACAACAATAGTAGACTTTTACCGTTCTGTCCAACCCCTACTTATCTTGGGGTAAAACTGGACAGATCGCTCAAGTTTCGTCACCATCTAGTGGTATTGCGCAGAAAACTATCCTCGCGCGTCACACTGCTGAGGCGACTCGTGGGCTCGGGATGGGGTGCTGGTGCTAAAGCACTATGCATAGTCACCTTATCTCTAGTCTACTCTACAGCTGATACTGTGCGCCTGTCTAATTTCGCAGTGCTCACACTCGCCTCATCGACAATGTCTTTAATGACGCCTTGCGCATAGTCCTGGATGCCTGCGTCCACTTTAACAGACCACCTACCTGTACTTTCAGGCATCCAGCCAGCTGAGCTTCGCCGAGTGGGAGCGACACTCTCCTTGGCTCACCGTGGATTTCTGGACCCTGATCATATCTTGTATGGTCTTTTAAGTGGGTCCTCCGATAATTGCCAAGCGAGACTAAGATCCTGGCGCCGTTTGTGCCAGCTGCACGGAATCTTTTGGACAACCTTGCTAGACTAGGTATCCGCGCTTCTGAATGGACAAATCACAAATGAAAAGCGGAGTACTGTGAAAATGCTTCCAGGCTCCGTGCTTTTGTTCCCGAGACCGGTGCCAGGCCTGTTGGGATGAGCTTACCCCGAGTAGCTTCGGTTAAGCTCAACCGCCTGCGAACTGGTGTTGGGCAATTCCATTCGTCCATGCACAAATGGGGTCTCGCTCCTTCACCGAATTACGAGTGTGGCGCCTCTGAGCAAACCGCAGACCATGTACTAACAGCGTGCCCTATGCATCGGGCACCAATGAAGCACGAGGTCTGACGGTTTTGGATTGAAAAACCCAATGCTGGCTTAATAACATCACTATCAGCATCTGATTCAGGCAGTACAGCATCCAGGGTAGTAAAAGGATAAACCCTCGGCCCCAGTTCTGTTTGTGTCTGACCTGGAGTGGATACCTCTTCAAACGACGAGAGAGAGAGCCTAAAAAAGTTATTTGTTGTGGTGACGATTGCTATAATGATTTGGTTCTTGTTCAATCACATATGATCTAGGAACACAAATTTTTATTAGGACGTATTTTTTCTTTTGTAGATCAAAAACTCTGAGTTATCTCTCTTTTATAAATATTTTTTTCAAAAGATAAATATTTTTCCATGTTAAAAAATGTTAAAACATGTTAAACAGCCTAAAATTAAAAAGCCATAAATTAGCCAAAAATTAATACATAAATTAATACAAAATAAAAGCCAAAAATTAATGCATTTCAATTTCATTAATGTAGTGTTTAAAATATAATTCAGGCTGTTTTAAATCCCGAGTCTTTGAATAAAAACTTATATATTAAGTTTATGTTTGTAACATTTTACAAGAAACAGATAAAAGAAAGCACAAAACAAATTTCTGTCTATCTTTCTCATTCAATATTAAAATCTCGCAAGTAAAGACTCTGCCGAAGATAATGTTATATTGACCAACTCACTGGAAGACAAATACTGGCTAAAAATTTTGTTTAGAGCTTTCGTCGGCCATCGCATTTCCTAGTTTTCAACACAAAAACTTTACAAAGCAAAGCAATCAAAAAAAAATTACTGGATCCTAATTAGCCTGATAGTTAAAACCTAATCTACGAATTATCAAAAGCAGATCAACTTCAATTCATGTTTTATTTCTTATTTCTCAAGTAGGAGGTTATTGAGCAGCAAACTTTTTTCACGAGCCGGTGACGACTAAATTTTTTTGTCGTGCAAATAAATGACATTATTTGTTAAAATTTTTGCTGTTATCCATCGAACTGTAACCGCGCTTCTCAACTAATGGGCCGTAAAGCTCTTTCCATTTGGCCACACACTTGTAAGCGAAGCATTTCAATTTGATAGATGAAAATAGCAGCTATGTTTTTTGAATTATTATTTTTCATTAGTTGAAACTAACGCTAGTGTGGTAGTACCAATATTTTCCTTGAAATGCCTGTGTAATTAGAGCGAAAGCTTTTTTGTTCTGTACTTTAATTATAAGACAAATGCTTATGTAATTAAATTGAAAACTTTTTTTGGTGTTCACTTTCTTTTTACATGCTTTCTTCTAAATGAAGCAAGGACGCATTGCTAAGCCGCATACAATCTTTCTTCAACTATTCTGGTCCGTGATATGATAACGCTTGAGAAGCAGCGGACTAAAATTCTGTATTAGTCATCTAATTTCAATACGCTTAAATTATTATTGGTGTAATAAATTGGCACAATATACAATGACAATCAATCAATCGCGACCACTTTGATAGGTTACTCAAATATTTCATATTGCCAACATCTAAAAAATGTTTAAAAAGAATTTGAAAACAGCTGTTCTTATATATATTAAATAAAAATACTGTATTCTCAATTTTGATCAATTTTTTGTCCGAAAGCAATTTCCGTTGATGAGTTAATGATTTTGTAATGAAAAAGGCCTATAGCGAACATTCAAAGTCAGGAGCCTGAGGCAAAATCCGGACCCCTCAACAAATGACCTGGCAAGAATTTGATTACCGTTTTAACAGTGCCATCTTAAAAGTAGTAAATATGGAAAAAATTTTAACCAAGAAATTCATTTTATTACTTTAAAAATCTTTAAAAGACTTGAACTCAGTTATAGTTTTCTTTACAAAAAACAAGACTGAATTTGAGTACTCAAATTGACTGGTGCCTCCGAGTTATTTTGTGTGTTTAGTAGGTTATATAGGCAATAAATAAAAATAACGTGGACATTGGTTTTGTAAATTCGAACTCGAGCTTTAATAGATTTGAATTTATAGTTGTATTTTTTGAAGTTCTCTTTTTGTTGAACATATTTTTAGTTGTAAAGTTGTTGTTACTAAATTTCAATCACTTTTAGATAACTTTTATAAAAATTTGACTACTTTACAATATACAATTGTTTTGTAATGTTTAAAAGCTGAATAAATTTATGCATTATTGTTTCAAATTTATGGGTTCTTTCAATATTATCTACATTTTTCTTTGTGCTCAAAACATCAATCTTTTCAAAGTGTCTAAATTTATTGGATCAAAGTAAAATGCAGAAAAATTTACTCGCAGCATTCATGAAAAGTAGGCTTTAATAACTCTTAATAGCTGCAAAAAAAAGGAAGGCCAAAAGAAACTGCCTCCTTATCTCATACAAAATCCATCACTGTAAAAGGCGTACTACGAAACATTTTATTAGAGTAAGATATTGCAACAAAGTTTGAAAAGTATCACGTCGTTATTTCTTGATAGTGTTTATTTCTTGGATTTTATCAGGGACAATAATAAAGAAATAATTAAAGCAATTTCTAAACTCGCTTTGTTTTTTTGGAAAAATTGTTTTAGACTTGATTGATAATTTGAAAAACAATTTGTCATTATTACCATATCTTTTAATTTTTAAACTAAGCTTTACAAAAATTTAAAAATTTAGCATTTAATGACAAATATGATTGCAAAATAACTACATTAATTTTTTACCGTAAATGTCATTATTTTGAATGGTGTTTCCCACATTGCTCAAAGAAAGTCTTTTGTTACTGTAAAATAACAAAAATATGTTGAATCCAAGATCAAGTAAAATAGAGCCTCATTTTGATCTCTACCCTGCTTGACTTAATCTTGGGTCAAGAAGTAGACTAACATTTGTCATGTTGTTGAGTCTTTGAAAGAGATACTTTTCTTTAAGTCTTCTTGGTTTGGTGTTTAGATTCAACCTACTTTTCAGTTAGAAAGTTATATTAGCTAGAAGTGCAAAGTGATTTACAAGGAAAGATTTGTTATTAGTTTGTAGAAAAAAAATTTAGTTGAAAGATATATAATTTTACAGTATTGTCAAATGAGCACTTTTTGTCACATGAAATACAGTTGACTCAATAAATTTGAATCAATATTTTTTTAATGCTAATTAAATGTTTTTTAAACTTTAATTGAAATTTTTAGTTATAGAATCTTGTACCAAACTTGTTACTTAATTGTTATCTCTTGTGATCTTAACTATAGGCCATGCCATTGTGCACACTTCGCTTTTTTGTGGAGGTCTATTATAAAGATCTTCAAATATAACTATGATTCCTATAATAAACATCCGAAATAAATTTAATACATTAACACATTATTTGTAGTTGAATAGCTTTACTTGTGACTGTGGCACCAAGGGCAAAGGTTCAAACGCTGGGATGATTGGATGCTGTCAACATTATACTAGAATTAGCATACATTGACCCAGCGCAAAATTCTTAAGTTGGGCTGCTGGCAGATTCATAGCAGCAGCAAAACTAAGGCTTTCTAAAATCAGTAAAGACAATTTTTTAAAAAGTTTTTCATATATTATAAAATTTACACTAGAATTTTTTATGTTAAAAGAACAACACTTGTTGTGTTTACTTTTTTAATTGCAGATATTCGATATTAAATAAAATATAAACATAAAAATATTTTTTACTTTTTCAGTACAGCGAGTAGAAAGATAACGCGCTTTTTGGTTTTGACTTAAGTTTGATCTTGGTATATAAATACTAAAGCAAAAAATACACAAAAAAACAATAAACTAATGAATAGTGCTATCTTTAACGTTACTGTTTAAAAAATCAAGACAATTTTAAAACCTTTATTGCTTTGGTTCTTTTCCAGATTTTGGGGTAGTTTCGATACATAGCTTGCTTAAAAATATACCACTTAATATATACTATTGCGTTCATTTATTCTGAATTCGTAAAACTCAGTTATTTTCCAAAAACATTGTACAGAGATTTTCTAAACACAAAATTTTTAATTAAATGAAACGTTTTGAAACATGAAAACACTTGACACGCTCGATCGGTTGGCAACGTAAGTCCACAACGATCAATAGATTTAGTGCATTAATCCTATTTCCGAAAATAAAAAACAGTGTGGCCCAGTAGTTCATTCTCATTTAACATCTCATCCTTTCTGGAAACATACCAAGCAATGTAAAGCAAAGTGATTTTAACGTCATCTTGGATAAAGAACTCAACATCTGGCAAACCATCAAAATTTCTAAATCTTCTTCGAATAATTTATATTTGCATGATGCACAGAAATGACCAGATCGGTTTGCTAAACTTTAAGGGTCCTCATTCAATTTTAGAAAAACAAATACTTGCTTTATTGATACTTTTTCAATAATTTTCTTCGTGTTTAAAATATAAGCTCCTCCACAACCGTGGCATAATTTTCGTTTTTTTCCAGGTGATCAGAAGTAAACTAACCAAAAAACATATTTATGTGAAATAGAAAGTGAAATTTTTTAAAGATCATTTAGTGTAAGAAGTGCTATGTATTGTAAAAGCTGCATTTTTGAAAAATTATTTTACAAGTTACCAGATGGGCCTGTCAATTTACGCAAAATATCAGCAAATTCCACCAAAAAATTTAATCGCTTGTCATCCGTATGGTCAGCAACTGCTTGTATTGAATCATTATGCTGGATATCAGCTCCATAAGCTTTTACATTTAATATTTTCGACAATTTCATTACTAATTTTAAAAAGCAGCAGTGTCTTTAATTTTATCAATATTTAATGAGGGATGGGTTAAAAGTGCACTATATGTCTTTTCCGAAAGCACTCGTAAGCAGACAGAAAACTTCTAGCGTTCAACAGGCTTTGAGGTTATGAAAATTTCATTTAAGTCGGACAACTTTAAGAGGCATTTGCTTTGGAACTCAAAAAGCTTTTTCAAAATTCCCCATTTTGCAATTTTGGATAATCCGTTGTCATAAATTATTGGTTCTACAGTTTTTTGGTCATTTACACATTTACGAATATTCTTGAGCAGGTAAACAAATTTTAAAAAAAATTACTTTTTATCAAGAGTTAACCATGGCTTTCCGGAAACAGTTTTAAATATTCAAAAAAATGGTTGGTTAATATGATTTCCATTACATATAATGACTTTTACTGTGGCTCCAGCTGATTCAATACCTTTATTTATTAACACTAGTATTACCGGGATTCGCAACTACCTAGAATTATCAAGCGCGTCAATTGACGCACCCGTTGTTTTGTGAGTGAAACACTAAACTCAGCTTTTTAATTGAGATAAAAAATCACAAATTGTATTATATTTCTGAAGAACCAAACAAAACAAAAAAGACATGAGTTAAAAGACAAGCAAACAAGCGGGAAATACATGTTTTCATGAGGTGCAAGTTTTACATTGTTTAGTCTGACATTTACCACATACAGTTTTGTTGCAAATGGCGTAAATATCTGTTGCTCTGTTTCTGGAGTCTTTGCCGGAACAAGTTTTTCGTTTTTTAGATGCTGGAGCACACTCTGCAACAGCTGCATTGATTTCAGTTTGTAGCCTTTCGTTTGGACTGCGCCCGTCAGTTCTTCGCTAATTCTCTGTATGAACATTCTGCGGTTTATACTGGAATTGCATACGTGCTTGTAAATAATTCTGCTATTTACGAGTGCCATGTCTATTACATTATAAAACACATGGATTGGCCAGCGTCTGCTTCCAGCTTTTACAGAATAGCATCTTGACATTTGGTCAAGAAAATAGACTCCCATCTTAGTTTCGTTATGAAAAAGTATTGTTTTGGGTTTCTTTTTCGGGTTATTCTCCGACGGAATGGCAATATTTGGGTGCAACAAACTTAGTATGTTTACGGATTTTGACTTCTTGCACAGATACTTAGTTATAGTAACTGTAGCAACAGAAACATCTGCTAACTTGACAATGGTAATGTCACGTAGGCTGCAAGTTTCTTTTTAAATTGCTGGTATTTCCCTTCGGTTTAATCGGATCGTACCGACAAGGCTGCAGCCTAATTTTGCAAGCCGCAAACAAAGATCGAAGGATGTAAAATAATTGTCACGGTTACGTTATGGCCCTTCTTGAACAAGGGCATCATAAGTTTCATCATTACTTCAGTTGGCACGCTCACATTACCATTTCTGCTCTCATCTTTTGCTACATATGGGAAACCGTTGATTAAATATTTAGTTTCAACATCAACGGCCATCCAGAATTTTATCCCAAATTTATCCGGTCTGTTGGCCATGTATTATATAAACGTACATCGTGCCTTACACGGGAGTAGCTACTCATCAACCGTAATATTAGCATTAGACCTGAATAAATACCTTTTGACAATTTTCAATAAAAGGATTCGACAAAGATGATGCTAAACAAAATTTATCCTTTTCTAGATTTCGTCTTCTTTCAGACTTCAAATCGAATCGTAGGTATTTCATAATCTCAAGAAATCTGTGACGAGGCATAGTTTTGCTAAACAAGGAACTGATTCAATACTGGAAAATGTTTGACCACCAATAACTCCTCGGGCAATGATAAGACCAAGAAACTTCTCCGATTCAATCAATTATATCTTCCAGTGAGGATCACCCGTAACTTGCTGAGCTTCAGCAATAATACATTTTTAGATGTTTCTTAGCATAGACTCCTTGAAAAGAATCCGGAACGATGGAGAGGATTATTAGAAATGATGCAAAAGGCAGCATACGCAGTAGGACCTGGTAAAATTCTCATTATATTTTGCTGCTGCAAGCGACCACTAACAATTTGATTTGGCGCTAAATCCTGCCAACATGATCCATCTTTACCCCGAAAGATCTGCTCATCATCTGCTTCCTCACCTTCGGTGTTCACTTTATTTGGAAAAACAGCGGCTCCAGAATCTAATGCATCGTCATTATCTGGATCAGAGGATTTCTCATCTGACAAAGCTGCTTGTACTACCTCATTTTCTACGTCATTCATATCATCATCAGACTGCAGACTGTTCCCCGTCCGAACAATCTGACGAAATATCTCGCAGCAATCCTAAAGCTTGAGTAGCAGTAAGTCTACGCAACATTTTATTCTTGAAAAACAAAACAGTATAAGCCATCAAACAATTATCTCACAAATGTTCTTGAAAAGGTATGATAATCAGGTAAAATTAACAAAACATAAATCTACCTCTGTTTGAACCAACTACATCCCTCCGTCTGCAGTACCGTACGCGTGCTGTAAATCTACAGTACATAGCTTCTGTACACTGACAAAGAGCTACAGTTTCTGAATGTAATCTACATGATGCCATTATTTCACAATAAGCCGTAAAAGTCTTGTCAAACAAAACAAAAAGTTATCTAGGGTAATCCGCCGAAATA
This sequence comes from Diplosoma virens, assembly GCA_963680785.1. Classification (NCBI taxonomy): domain Eukaryota; kingdom Metazoa; phylum Chordata; class Ascidiacea; order Aplousobranchia; family Didemnidae; genus Diplosoma; species Diplosoma virens. The sequence continues at coordinate 42,138,276 of OY796880.1, forward strand.
ATCTTACAACAGCAGCGTCGTTTACAATTCTCAGCATTAGATTGTCTGCAGCGTCAATTGACGCGCTTGGTAATTGTAGGTAGGTGTGAGTTTATTTCTGTATGACAAAAACTTTCTTAAACTTTAACGTCTACGAAAAAATAAAAGTCATAAAGTTTCGATAAAAAATACGGTGTATGCTTCAAATAACAAAGCTTTGAAAATGAAAAATCGTCAATTGACGCGCTTGGTAATCCTAGTGTTAAATTTATCTGTTCATATAAGAAATCTTTTTGGATTCTGGATACAGGAACCAGTCTAGAAAGAACTTTGGGACCAACATTTAAACAAAATATCATTATCCCAAGCATTATTTTAGCTAACGCTGAAGGGTTGTCTGCTAACCTGCCTAAAATATTACCTCATGATAAAGCAACATTTTTCAATGTAAATTTCATCGTGAAATATGACACATTATATTTGTTTTTCCATGTAGATGTTCTAACATTATTCTAAAAAATTTTTTTCTTCAACTCGTGAAATTTTTAGTGTAATACGTGTGAGTGTTCTCACAAAAGGAAGTTGATAATCAATTCTTAATCGCTGGTAAAAAGCTCTTAACGTTGCAAAATAAACAAAAGCTAGTAAAATCATTTCGGAAGAGTAAATTTTTTTTTAACCACTATTATTTTAATGGAAGAAATACATATGCTGCAAAATAATTTTCTCTAAAATTACCTCTGTTTCTAAACGTCTTTGTTGTGGTTAATATTGCTCGAGCTCAAGTAACGTAGAAGATCGTCAAGAATAGACCAATAGTCAACAGTGCTTATGCAATTTTTTGATGTAGTAGAAATAGAGCATCTGATGCCCAAATAAAATACCGTATTTTCCCGTGTATAAGAGACCCTTGTGTATAAGAGACCCTTCAATTTTTAGGCAAAATTTTCAGGAAAAAAGTTTTTTAGTAATCAAAAGACTTACTCCCATGTATAAGAGACCCCCTATTTTTAAAGTGAAAATTATGAACAAAAAAGGGTCTCTTATACACGGGAAAATACGGTACTTCAAAACGAAGATCTTAAAATATCTTATGAGCAAATAAGGGTATGTCATAATACAGTTGAATAGGTTGAACATGTACAGTAGCATGCGCCGAACACGATATACAAAGATATTAAAAAATTTTTTTCTTGTAATTGTTTCTTTAAAGTTGAATAGTATATTTTATCAATAGCTAAAAAACAATATTAGTTCATCAGCTTGAACACTTATTACAGCACTAAAAGTTCTTTCAATGATAAGTTCAGGGCCAGATGTGGAAGGAATTTGAGATAAGGGTAACCGTGGCCAAACAGATGCATGGTTTTTGATACGTAATTTTCTCCCCGTACTTTAACAGTGTCAAACTTTTCTGGACAATGCAACTCACAGATAACAATGTCATTGGTAGCAGTGAGATTGGCATTAAGAAATGTTTGTATCCATTTTTCCGCTCAGCTGAAAAATTAGTAAATCAAAAGAAAGAAAACTTAACCGTTGATTTTTTCTGTTTGCTTTGATGATTTGTACGGCAAACATACAGAAAAAAATTTTTTTGTATAATGGTGAAACTAATTACCACTTCATAAAACGAAAGTAGCAATTTTTTAACAGAATTAAGCTACAATAGTAAAAAAGTGCATTTGCATACAACAACCAATATAATTGACACTTTTTTATCAGTATATTTTTCAAGAAATTTTAATAAAAATATTGAAACTTTTGGGAATATTTTTTAAAATAATTTATACCAGAAATCAATCAAAAAACGAATAAATATATATAAATTTATTGATGCATAAATTTTGTTATTAAAATCCTTGTTAATAGTGCTATTAACCACTAACCATGTTGAGTGTAAAGTTCTAAATAATTCAAAGCATTATTAAAATATATTTCAAATTTTTATTAACAATTAGCTATACATGAAAAAGCTATAATTTTAAACAAAATAGTTGATATGAAGTCAAATAAAATCATTCCTAAAAAGATAAACAAGGCAGTACATACATATATGTACAAAATTACTTATAAAAGACATAAATGCGTTTTTTTAGAAAATAAATCTAGACAGATTTTAAAAAATAAATCTTCAACAACATAGGATTTGAACCAGTTATGCTAAATAATTTTTACAAAAATGTTTGCAATTATTGCTTCCAAAAACATAAATTCAATCGAAATATTAAGGAATATACAAGGGTAATTTATGTAATAGTATTAGTTCAAAAAAATCTACAGCATTTACACAGAAATAAATTTTGCCACGAATATTTTTGTAATTCTTCTTCTCCTTTCGGCCTTTCCCATTAGTCAGGGGTGGCCACAGCGTATCATTATTCTCCACATCTTTCTGTCTTCAATGTCCATCTTCTTCACACCAACTTCCTTCATATCTTCTTTTACCACATCTAAAAATCTTCTCTTTGGTCTCCCTCTTCTCCTCTTTCCTGGTAACTCAATTTCCATCATTTTTCTTCCTACATACTCTTGGTCTCTCCTCATGACATGTTTATACCACCTCAGCCTGCCCTCCCTCATCTTCATTCCTAACTGTTCTACCTTAACGGTACTCCTGATGTGCTCGTTTCTAATCTTGTCTTTTCTCGTCACTCCCATAGCAAACCTCAACATTTTCATCTCTGCGACTTCCATCTCTTCCACTTGTTTCTTTGTGACTGCTACTGTCTCAAGTTTATACACCATTGCTGGTCTTACCACTGAACTGTACACTTTTCCTTTTACTCTAGCTGGTAACCTCTTGTCCAGATTACTCCCGATACTCTTCTCCATCCGTTCCATCCTGCGTGTACTCTCTTCTTTACCTCCCTCTCACAACCACCACTTTCTTTCATCGTTGATCCCAAATACTTAAATTCCTTTACTCTTGGCACTTTTGTGTCCTCCATCTTCACTGTTTCGTCGTCATTTCCTCCATTTATGCAAAGATATTCGGTCTTCGACCTACTTACTTTCATCCCTTTTCTTTCCAATGCATACTTCCAGGATTCTAATCTCCGCTCCACTTCTTCCCTGGTCTCTTCGCAAATCATAATATCATCAGCAAACAGCATCATCCATGGTGGTTCTTTCCTTACTTCATCCGTTAGCCTGTCCATTATCACTGCAAACAGGAATGGACTTAACGCTGATCCCTGGTGCAGTCCAACCTTGACCTTGAAACTTTCTGTAGTTCCTACTGCACACCTCACCACTGTTTCGCTTCCCTCATACATATCCTGTACTAGTCGCACATACTTTTCCACTATTCTGGATTTTCTCATGCAGTACCAGAGCTCTTCCCGTGGAACCCTGTCGTAAGCTTTCTCTAGGTCCACGAATATACAATGTAGCTCTCTTTGACCTTCCCTGTATTTTTCCATTTAAAGCAAACATGGCATCGGTGGTTCCCTTTCTTGGCATAAATCCATATTGCTGTTTGCTGATCTCCACTCTATCCCTTAACCTGGTTTCAATAATTCTTTCCCATACTTTCATTGTGTGGCTCATTAGCTTTATTCCTCTGTAGTTTCCACAGCACTGTGCATCCCCTTTGTTTTTATAGATTGGGATAAGCACACTCCTTCTCCATTCTTCTGGCATCCGTTCACCCATTAATAGTCTGTTGAACAGTCTGGTCAAAAACTCTATTCCTATCTCCCCCATGCGCTTCCAAACTTCTACTGGCAACTCATCTGGTTTAACCGCTTTACCTTTTTTCATCCTTCTTAGTGCGTTTTTTACTTCTTCTCTACTGACACAATTTACCTCTTCATTAACCACTTCTGCTTCCACTGTCCTAGGTTCTCTGTTATTTTCCTCGTTCATCAGTTTCTCAAAGTACTCTTTCCATCTCTTTAACACTGCCTCCGAATTTACCATAACATTACCGTTTTCATCCTTTATAACCCTCACGTGCTGTGCATCTTTCCCTGCTCTGTTTCTCTGCCTAGCCAATCTGTACAACTCTTTTTCACCTTCTTTTGTTTCCAATCTAGCATACAAATCATCATACGCACGTCCCTTTGCCATTGCAACTGCCTTCTTTGCCTTACTCTTCTTTTCTTTGTATACTTCTTTAGTATTTTCATTTCTTGTTTTGTCCCATGCTTTCTTTGCCTCTTTCTTTTCTTTTATGCTCTTTTGAACTTCCTCTTTCCACCACTATGTCTCCTTGTCTCCTTTTTGTTTCCCAAATGTCACTCCCAGTACAGTTTCAGCTGTTTTTCCTAGCATTTTTGCCGTTTTGTCCCACTCATCAGGTAACCCATCCTTGCCTCCCAGAATCCTGGTCACCTCTTGTCTAAACGCTTCTTGATAGCTTGTCTCTTTCAGTTTCCACTATCGTATCTTTGGCTTTACTTTCTCTGCTTTTTTCTTTTTCACCATAAGAGCCATTTTGCATACCACCATACGGTGCTGCTTTGCGACACACTTATTCAATATTACCTTGCAATTGCACATTTCCTTTAGGTTCCTCCTTCTGCACATCAGATAATCTACTTGGGTACTTTTTCCTCCACTCTTATACGTCATTCTGTGTTCATCTTTCTTCTTGAAATAAGTATTGACAATCGTTAAATCCATCCTTTTCCCAAAATCCACAATTATTGATCCTTTCTTATTTCTTGTTCCAGCACCATACCTTCCCATTATTTCCTCATCCCCTATGTTTCCTTCGCCCACATGTCCATTAAGGTCTGCACCAAAAACTATCCTCTCTTCTGTTGATATACTTTCAATCAATCCATCCAGGTCTTCCCAAAAATCATTTTTCTCCTCCATGCTGTTGTTAACCTGTGGAGCATATGCACTTACTATATTTAGGATGGACCCATTTACCTCCAGCTTCATGTCCATCAGTCTGTCCGACACCCTATTCACCTCCAGAACACTTTCAGCCAGCTCCTCCCCCAGCACTATCCCTATCCCATTTTTTCTTCCATCAGCTCCGTTGTAAAATATTTTACATCCACCTTCAATGATCCTTGCTTTACTACCTTTCCACTTAGTTTTTTGTAGGCACAATATGTCTACATTCCTTCTCTCCATCATATCTGCCAGCTCTCTTCCCCTTCCAGTCATCGTTCCAATATTTAAAGTACCCAACCTTATAAGTTAGCATCTTTCTTTCCATGTTTCTCGTTGCTTCTTTACTCGCCTTCCTCCTCTCTTTCTGCTCTTATTTTCACTTTGTTTAGCAGTAGCATAATTTCCGCAGGTGCCCTGCTGTGCGACACCTGAGGCGGTCGTTGGTAACCCGGGCCACGACCGATCCGGTATGGATTTACAATGATTACGCATTTGTATAAATCTGGCAAAAAGTTTTACGCCGGATGCCCTTCCTGCCGCAACCCTCCCCATTTATCCGGGCTTGGGACCGGCATCAAGAGACACAGAAATGTGCCACCAAATATTTTTGTAATAGCTAACCAAAAGCTTCATTTGAAACTCTTTTGTTTAAATAATTAGTCTTAAAATTTTGAAAAAGAAATGTTTTGGTCTAGCTCTTTTTAGGTGGTCTGGCTAGAATGAACTGAAGAACTGAATATAGTTGGCTATTTGAAATTTTAGAAACTGGTTTTGATTGGCTGAAAATGCAGTTTAATAACAGTTATCAAAAGTTAGTAAAACCACGTTTCGTTGGCGTAAAGGAATTTTTTTGTTGATGAAAAAAGAAACAAAATTATGCACATTTTTTGTTAAAATTAGAAACTCAAAAGAAAAATTTTTACACTTTTACTAATAATTCATATTGATAGACAAACTCTTTCTGTCTATATAATTTAGGTTTACGCAGAGTAATAAAAATCGATTCAAAGTCGGATAAATGGAAGTTGGATTTTGGTTTAGAAAGAATTGAAAATTGGTTATTGTTGTAGTGAAATGCACATTTTTGGTTGTATAACAAATGATCTCCAATTGACGAGCACAATAAGGTATAGAATTTGCTAATTTACCTTGGCGTTCTGGTTGTTTTCGTTCTTGACCAGCTCTATTCTGAATAGACGTAGGCAAAAATGTGAAAAGTAAAGTGTGCACAATGGCTTAGCCTATAGTTAAAATTGCCGTGTGTTATCTCATTCTGATAACTTTTACGTATGGTCTTTCATCCCAATGGTATATTTTGGTTTATTGTTTTCATTATATTTTAACTTCACTCAGAATTTTTTGTGCGTCATTGACCCTTTAATCATTTTCAAAAGAAAACAAAACTGCCTATCGGCATGTGGTTTGATAATTAAATATACGTATAAATTGTGTAAGCTCTACTTTTTCATAGAGCACTTTAAAGACACGTCGTTTTTTGTCCTATGTTTTTTAAAGCGTATATTTATTTGATTAATTAATTAGATTATTAAACAAAAAATGTATAATCACAAAAGAATACGCCTACATTGAGCTTTACAGTATAATTGCATTTATTTTGAGAAAATTGACTTTGGTCATTAGGATAAACTATAAACTTTAAACTTTCAACTCTTACATTCCACAAGTTTTTTTATATGTTATTTTGTACAAAAATCCTCCTAAAATAAGAATGATGACGAAAGTGACGACGGATACGACAACAATAATGATTTCAGTTTCACCGTTTCCTAAAAATCAATAAAACTTATTTTTAGTGTTTGCAGTTCACAGCAGCCTGTTCCAAAAACAATTAAATTTTGTAGAACAGACATAACAATATAAACAAGGTACTACTAGGCCTTCCGCGTTTTAAATAATTTGCCATCTCATTGTATGATTTCAATTGTCATAAAACAATAGCAAAAAAATTTTTTTTTTTTTATTAAAGGTATAGCTTAGCTTAGTGCATATAGCCTAATTAAGAACAGAAGATACTATTGGGTAGCAAAATCCTCCGCCAGACAGCTGTTTCGACTATTGAAGTCTCGTCAGTTTTATGACTTTTTTTTTGTTTTTTTTGCTATTGTTTTATGACAAGATTACCTTTTCTTTTTTCTTTTTACAAATTGATGCCCCCAAACTCTGCTTTCAATCTTCTAATATTTGTGTCTAGATAAACAACTTTTTTTTTTTTTTCAAATTAGCTAGCTTGATTATTGTTTGCACTTTACCAAGTCAATTTTCACCAGTAATTGTCCTGGCTGTTAAAAATTAGCGCAATGCGGTCGTAAACAGCGAAGTACCAATGTGATATTGGTCGAAATTGAATGAGTCTTTGTACTTTTGCACAGTAATGTGTCATTTGCCTCTATGGTAAGAGGTCAAATTACCCCTGTGTGTGCATTTTCTCGATCAATTGAATATATTGCAGACCAAAAGTGATTTTGGTTATATTCATTAAAGCAGTGGCAGAGTAGGAGTGATTCCCTATACTCATCTTTTTATAGTAAATTTCTTGCTTGCCATAAAACCGAAGAAAAAAAATCTGTTGAATATTTTTTAGTAAACATTTATAATGTCTTTCTAAGTCTAATAAGTTCATTTATCTTTTTTTGCTTTTTGTCATTTCTAAAAAGAAAGTAAACATTTTAAACCGTTCCATTTCCATTTTTAGTCTTCTGTATTTTGTCACCGCTATTTCCACAAATTCGTACAACAGATGTCTAATTGTTGCCCGAATTTTTTAATCTTGACTTTACATTTGCTGAGATATACTTTTCATTATCACTTTTCAAGCTTTGCTCCTTTTATTCTATTTGTCTTGTACGTTTTTTTTACGTTTCTTTTTCTAACTCGGCGTTTCCTGAGCACTTGATTCTGTGTATCTGAACTTCTACACAATGGCGATTTTTTACAATCTGACTATTTCTATAACATTGTTTCATTCAACACCATGTGTTCTGTTGTATTAATGCATACTATCATTTATTTTCTTTCCATAATTAATAATCCCTCTAACTTTTCTTCTACCAGTTTTTTGTTTTCGCAGCAGATTGCAATACTATTCATTAAATATCATACAAATTTTTTTATTTTATTTTATTTTTCAGCTTGTCCATCAGCAGAAAAAATAAACAAAAGTTTATATCCAAACATCAACCCAATATAACGTCTATATCAAGCTATCTATTCCTTCTAAATCGTATCTTATCTTTATAATACCGTTTTTATGCATATTTTGTATTAATCTAATACAAAAGTGTGCAATCTTTTTTAATCACGGGCCAAATACCTATAAGCACAATATTCTGCGAGCCGCACCTTTAAATAGGATAATATTTTACCGACTATTGTTATTGCCAGCGATAAAAATAAAACTGCAATAATATTAAAAACATTAATACCAGTATTATTCAAAAAAAATCGTTTAGCTAAAAAACAAAAAGACGTAACTGTGTAATCAGAGCATAGCAATACGATTTAGTTTTTGTAAGAACAATTCAGTGAGAAATATGCAGCTAGCTTTTTTTCTGAACTACTCTATTCAAATTTAGTTTAATTGAGGTGCTGGCAACTCTAAGTCCATTTTCCAAGTGTTTGTTTGTCATTGCTAATCGATAAAGAGGTTTCATAAAACCCATTTTAGAACAAAATTGTCCACACAAATAAATTGAGCCAAAAAGTGCCATTTTAGAAACCATAAACTTTCTTAAATTTTGGAACTTATCTTGGTCAAGATATTTCCGGTAAAAATCACCAATATTCATTTCCATATACTTGGCCTTCAGGTCAGTCCTCTTCTGAAGATCAATCAGTTCCATTTGGATATCAGTGGGGGCTTTGTCAATGTCTGTGTGAAATGGTGAAGAAAGTATTTCAAATAAATGTTCATGGGATTTGAAATCTTTGAAGCGAGCCAAAAATTCATTAAACAATTTTTCAAGTTGATCTGCAAATTTGGTCTTCTTCTCTGGGTGCATTCTCATTTCTTTTAAAGTTGGAAACTGAGGGAGATTCGCATTCAGTATGTGTGCGTGCCAAAGTCTCAACTTGTTCATAAAGCCTTTTATGTCGCCATACATTTCACTCGCATACTGGGCTTTTCGTTGCAGCCTTGTATTGAGTTTATTCATGCGAGTAGTAATATCGACCAAGAAGGCTAAATCACACAAACAACTTTTGTCTTCCATTTCAGCCATTGGTTGCCCTGTATTTTTAAAAAATAGTGCTATTTCTTTTCGCAGTTCGTAAAATCGTCGCAACATACTATCCTTGCTTAGCCAACGCACCTCGGAAAAGTAAGCTGATCTTGATGTTAGGTGTCGAGATCATCCAGAAACTTCTGGAACTGCCGGTGGTTAAGTCCTCGAGCTCGAATAAAAATTACTGACTTAATGACCGGGCCCATAACATGTTTAAATTTCAAAGATTTGCGCATAGATTTTGTTGATGAATGATACAGTGAAATATTGCCATATTGTCACTGATATTTTTCTCTTTCAAAGCAGATTTCAAAAGACCTACAAATTCAATGCCAGTTCCGGACAAGCACCATTAGTTGTGATTACGCATAATGTAGATAGGTCCAAACCGAACTTATCAAAAGCATCAAGAACTTCAAAAAAGATATTAGCACCAGTTGTGGTATCTTTTATACACTGTAGTATTAAAAGTTCTTTAGTTTTGTTCAACTCCATGTCCACTCCTTTTATAAATATAGACAACTGTGCCACGTCCTTCACATCGGTGCTTTCATCGATTGCGAAGCTCCATGATACAAAGTTTTTCACTTTGTCTTTAAGAGTGTTACAAATATCACCAGCAAGTTTATCGATGCGCCTTGCTATCGTCCAACGCGATAAACTTATTTTCTTGAACTCCTGTACCATTTTAAGACACATTTCTTGTGCGATATCAGTAAGGCACTTTTTCACAAAAATCACCTTCAGAATACGGCTTCATAGTTTAAGCTATTCTCTGTTCAATTAAGAAACTGCATCGAACTGTTTTTTTTATTATCAGTATGCATTTTTTGCAACATGAAACGCTGGCTCTTCAATTGTTCCTAATTCAATTGCTTGACTTTCATCTCTATGTCACGTTTTTTTAGCTTTTCATAAACACTGTCAGCATGTTTTGAGTCATAATGTTGTTTGAAGTTGTACTCTTTTTTAACATTTGCAGTTTGATTGCAAATCAAACACTTGGGTCTACTATCTGCATTTTTGATGAAAAAATATTCAGAAGTCCATTTTTTATTAAAAGTTTGCATTTCTTCCTCTACTTTCCTCTTTCTTGTCTATTTCAAATTTACGTAATTTGCCATTGCGGAGTGATGAATTAATTAAAACCAAGGTTTAAATTTGCTTAACTGTTATATATAGGTTGATTAGGATTAGACAAAATCAACAGATATGCTGAAACCAAAATTCACGAAGTTAAAAAATTAGCTACCACTTGATTCGCTAGTACAACTATCAACCACAACTTAGCTACGCGCTAATTCCTCAAGCCATGAACGAATGAATCTAAACTAAAGATTAACAAATTGTCAAAAGGACGAATCTCTTCGATTAACTGATAATTTTCTTTTTCGTATTTATATAAATCTCACTAGATTTTGGAATTTTTTCCAAGAGGCGAGAAGAACAAAAATAGAGCAAAATTAACCAATTACAATACACGAAACGTTCTAGCAAAAACACACGCAACAGTATTTGTCTTGAACAGGGGTGGGGAACATTTTTGCACTTGCAGGCCACTTTCAAAACTTAAAAGTTGGTAAAAGCCGCTCAAAAGTTTGGTTTCACCTCAAAAAGATAGTGATCTCTAAAAAACCGTCTCTTTTCTTCCCAAAATCATGGTGTTCTCTAAAAAAAAAAAGTCTTCAGTTAGAATCATACAAAGGCCGCACTTTTTGGCTTCGAAGGCCACATGCAACCTTTAGGCCGCAGGTTTCCTACCCCTGGTCATAAGCGCGCAATATTTAGCTAAAAAACTTGTTTCTTTGTTATCTTTGCCGCGCAGCAAGCAGTATTCAATTGAAATATATTCTTGCAAAGCTGTCACAGACTTTGTTTGGGAATCCTAAAGGACCATTTGAGTTAGGTAACCCGAATACCTGCGCTGAAACAAAGCTGTGTCTAATTTTACTTTATTGCGAATCAAGAAGTAGTCTTGCTACGAGCCTAAAGCTTTTATACAGTTGATTTAAATGAGAGCTCGGATTGGTTCGTTGAAGACTGTTCTTCACAGCAAGCAGAGACCACTGCCTCTAACAAGAACGAATGTATTACAAAAATCACTACCGACGAAATTTCTATTCCACGCTTGCCAAACTGCAAAGCAAACTCAACGCTATAACTTGATTCAATCAACACAAATAATTCTACCTCTGCAGAACACAACTGCCAACCACTGGCGCAAAATAAATTCAACAATCGTCAAACAATACAATATCTAACGGGCCACCTACTGCGCCCAAAATCACTTTCACTCGAACCGTTTCTCGAGTCGTCTCAAATTACCTAATAATGTCGTCTTGCTACGCATCGCCTTTATATAGAAAAAAAATCACGTGACGCAAATTTACTCGTAAACGCTAGACTAGGGGTTTTCAACCCATGGCCCGCGACACAATTTTTTGAGGCCCGTGAGCTCCGTCCCGAAATTCAAAGAATATTATACATGTCTGAAATGTCAAGCCAATATCTATGTATCTGAGATTTGATCGTAGAATATTATGCAATCTATGTATCTTATGCAAAAACTTTCAATTTTTCTTTTTTAACATATTTTTAAATCATAAATAGTTACAAGTCTTCTGTGCAAATCTCAGCCGCGCAGCTTATTTAGTTTGTGAGATATTAGCGTTTAAAAAATGCAAAAAAACTTTGCATTTTTCAATGCGAATATTTTATGCAAGAAGGTAACATGAACACAATATAAGGAAACAAGATTACGCATAAAAAAAGTCTAGTAAAGAAACAATCAAAACAATTAAAAAAAACCTGCTTATTTTGTCATATTCCTAAAACAATGAATCACAAAAACTTGATTTACTCGAAACAATGATTTTGCTCATGTTACCTTCTCGCATAAAACGATTCGCACTGATTAGCATGTGCTATTTGGAATTGTTTTGTCAAAACGACTGCGTCTTTCCGTAAATTTTGTAAGTTTCTAATTCCATTGAGTGTTATTTTGTGTGATCGGAGATGGCAACTAAGAGAAAGGCTGAACGCTGCAGGGAATTCCACGAGGAATGGACAATGGACTGTTTATTCATATTTTAAAATTCATTTGTTCTTCTGGTAGAATCAGAGGCAAGTAAAACTTCAACAAATACAGAAGGCGTAATATATTTATTAAAGAAAAACTCAACGACGTTTTGTCCGTTACATCGGGCGGACTTCATCAGGTAAAAGCAGAACACAACGCGCACCGTATCTAAAACCAAGAATTAAAAACACCAACCAACAAACACAAGGTGAGAAGCGAACAAACATAACAATTTAATAAATACTTCGTGCAACAGAAACAAATTTAACAGGTTGAAAACCCACACTAGTTGAAATTTTTTATATTGCTATATATTTTTGGAAAAACATTACGATCTTTATCATTTATTGAATTTTTTATATTAATATATAATGATTCGTTGTGTTCTGCTTTTACCTGATGAAGTCCGCCCGATGTAACGGACGAAACGTCGTTGAGTTTTTCTTTAATAAATATATTACGCCTTCTGTATTTGTTGAAGTTTTACTTGCCTCTGATTCTACCAGAAGAACAAATGAATTTTAAAATAAGGACTGTTTATTCGTTGAGATAAACGGGAAGGCAATATGTTTGGTTTGCAATGTTACCATAAGCTCCCTGAAAGAATACATCAAACGCCACTACCAAACGCATACGAATTTTATTCGTGAACATCCGGTAGGCTCAGAACTTTGAAAATCCTGGATAACGAAAGCCTGTAAAGAACTTGAATACCGCAGAAACATGTTCAGCAGTGGCAACAAATGATTGAAGGATCAAACATCTGCTTCATTCGAGCTCGCTTTGTTGATAGCCAAAAAGAAAAGGCCTATGGTGAAGAGAGAAAAGATTATCAAACCAGCTTTGCATATTGTGACGAAATATCTGGGTGACAAAGCTAGCACATTCGCAACTGGTATACCGTTGTCTGACAGCACGATGACCAGACGGGTGGAAATGATATCAGAAGACGTGAGTGAGCAGTTGATACAATCTCAGAAGGATGCTGTCTTCTTTCCGATCGCATTGGATGAAAGTACTGATGCTAGAGATACAGCCCAACTAGCCATATTCGGGAGGATTGTGGATCAAGAATTGAATGTAAAGGAGGAGCTACTCGGTCTTGTCGCTATGGAGGGGCGAACAAGAGGAGTTGATATATTGAACGCGCTCAAAAAATGTGCCGAAAAAGTGAACTTTCAGTGGGACAAGTTGACCAGTGTTTGTACTGACGGAGCTCCAGCTATGACCGGATGTAACGTTGGATTCTGCGCTCAGTTAGAACAGTTTCTAGAAAGAACACTGCTGAAGTATTACTGCATAATTCATCAATTGATGTGTGGGAAGTCATTACAGATGAAAGGGTCGTGAAATGTATGAATTATATACGAGCTGCAGCTTTGAAAAGAAGAGAATTTTGCCAATTACTGAACGATGTGGATGAACAGTACGGGGAACTTCTTCTTCATACAGAAGTGCGTTGGCTTTCTCGGGGGAAAGTACTAGCCCGATTTCTCGCCGTGAAGGACCAGTTGTATAATTTCTTATGTGAGAAGAAGATGCTTCCGGAAAAACAACAGAAGCTAAAAGACCCGTCATGGTTGAACAATCTGGCTTTCCTGACAGATATCTCGAGACATCTGAATACGCTGAACAAACGCATGCAAGGAAAGCAGCAACTCGTATGTCACCTCAATGATCAAGTAAATTCATTTCGACAGAAGCTACAGTTATTTCGTCATCAATTAAGTGAGATATGCTTAGACAGCTTCTCAGCATTGAAAGATAGAGTGGCGGAACAGAGTGGACGAAGATTTTTACGTTGACAAGCTTGATGTGATAATTGAAAACTTCGAGCAAAGGTTCGAAGAACTAGACTCGGATAAAGCGAAACACGAAAATCTACTATTCATCAATCCGTTTGCAGTCGATCCTGGCAAAACGGATTTTGGAGTTCAGGAACTGATCGATCTGCAAAATTCAAAGGCGCCCAAAGCACGCTACGAGAAGTTATCGGTGATGGCCACAGGGCAGGACTTGGTGGACTTATGGAAGGCCGTACCAGTCACAGCCTTTCCAGAGTTACGGTCATTCAGTGCGAAATTTATCTCTCGCTTTGGAACGACGTATCGGTGCAAACAAGCTTTCTCCACATTGAAATTCGTAAAGTCAAAGTACAGAACTAGGCTCACACATGCACATCTATAGAGGCATTGATGAAATTGGCTGTTACCGACTTGCAACCAAGATTAGAAGATTTGGTGAAGAAAGTGCAGTTCAAGGCTTGCATTGAAAAATTGGAAATGGAAAGAATAAAACGTTTCTTATTTTTGTTTTTATGTGTTTTTGTTTTTTTCTCTGTATTTAACTATTTGCGCGTGGCCCGCGACTGCCGCCCCCGAATAAGATTGGCCCGCTGAACATAAAGGTTGAAAACCGCTGCGCTAGACCATTCTCCAACTCTCTAGGGAAGGCGCTTTTCTCGAGCCAAGTAACGTATACGCGAATATTCTACATGTAGCGAGTTAAAATGGCGCTTGGACAAAAACATATTACATCATTACTGTCGACGGAAAAAGGAAATGAATATATGAAATAAATCAAGCGAATATACTATGTAATAAAAATATATTATACTATGTAGTAAAAGATTAGCGTTTCACGGCGACGCAATTATTAATTCATAATAAACTACGAATTACTTTTAACAGGAATAAACTACATCACTATTATTAAAATTATTATGAATAAAGTATGACAAAAGCGGTTAACTTTTAAATTTTTTAACTTTATCGATTTAAGACTTACTCATAAAATAATAAGCGCTTATTCATTGCAATAACTTAAAGATTTCTTAAATATTACTCAATTTATATTGAATTATCAAATCAAGAGTGCTGTATTCATAACATTAACTTATAAAAGTAGTTATGATATTCATTCTAATCCAAATTCAAACGCTTTATTTAGACATTAATTTTATCAAGCACCTCAAGAAAACGTGTGAAACCTTCGCAGACCGCACAATTTCTGGACGCGGGCAGCAGTTTGTACAACCATGGTTTAATATACACGTTCCGCACAACTCAAAATCCAGACATCTTCGTTATATGCCTTTTCATGTTTTTATGTTTTCCTTTTTCCTTTCCTAATTTTCTTTGTATATTTTTGTATGGTGTTTTCTTATTATTGCTTAACATCATTGCTTAATTCCTGTTCAGTGTGTGCTATTGGTACCCAATTTTTGAAAATGCAGCAAAGGACTTTTTTTGCGTTGAAAGTTGAAGAAACTTGCCAGAAAGTGGTTGGATTACAAATTTTGGAAAAATTAAACTCAACACAAATCAAAAAGCAAATGGCAACATTTTAGTACTAAACAAAAAGCATTAACCTGGTGTAGTAGTTGAAAGTCCATCACTTGTTGGTTGCGTCCCTGACTCTGATCCTAACACTGTAGTTGAATCTGCTTTATACAGTGTAAATTATAATCTTAAAATTACAATAAATTTTCCAAAAAGTTTAGTAAGATTTAGTTTTACTAGATGAAAATTAATGACCATTTTTCGATATTTCCATATTTAAAAAGAAATTACAAGTTGAAACCTGGTTTAGAAGTTAAAAATCCATCACTTGTTGGTAGCGTTCCTGACTCTGATCCTAACACTGTAGTTGAATCTGCTTTATAAAGGGTAAATTATAATATTAAAATTACAATAATTGTTTTGAGAAATTTAATAAAGTTTAATTTTATAGTGACGGCAAAAAAATCTTTACATTAACTAAATATTTCCGTAAATCAATCAAACGAAAAAGTATTACAATCTTTTTTATTTATTACAAGTGAAATAACTTTTCGATCAATATTTTTTCATCTCGCCTTTAGAATTGATGATCATTTGAAGACTTTCGGGCATGGAATCAGCTAGGTGGGAAAAATAGGTAGATTCCAATGTTACACAGTATTTTCAGCTCCTGCACCAGATCATTCGTCGTCGTCATCGTTTGAAGGGCATCCACTCCAGGCCAGACACAAACAGAACTGGGGCCGAGGGTTTATCCTTTTACTACCCCAGACTGCTGCACTGCCTGGATCAGATGCTGGCAGTGATGTTATTAAGCCAGCATCGAGTTTCGTCATCCAAAACCGTCAGACCGCGTGCTCCATGTGGTGCCCGATGTATGGGGCACATTGTTAGTACATGGTCTGCGGTTTGCTCTGAGGCGCCACACTCGCAATTCGGTGAAGGAGCGAAACCCCATTTGTGCATGGACGAATGGAATCGCCCAACACCAGTCCGCAGGCGGTTGAGCTTAACCCAAGCTGCTCGGGGTAAGCCCATCCCAACAGGCCTGACACTGGTCCCGGGCACAAAAGCACGGAGCCTGGAAGCACTTTCACAGTACTCCGCGTTCCATTTATGATTTGTCCATTCAGAGGCGCGGATGCCAAGTCTGGCAAGATTGTCCAAGAGATTCCGCTCACCTGGCACAAACGGGCGTCTGGATCTTAGTCTCACTTGGCCAGTATCTGAGGACCCACTTAAAAGACCATGCAAAATATGATCGGGGTCCAGAGATCCACGGTAAGCCAAGGAGAGTGTCGCTCCCAGTCGGCGAAGCTCAGCTGGCAGATCATTGATATTGTTTGATCGCGTCTCTTTAATTTTGATTTTTAGAAAACTTCAAGCATTTTCAATTGCATTAAATTTCCAGTTCAGTCTAAAACAATGATGGTGTTGTCTTCAAGATATTTTTTTACAATCTTTGCTTTGTACTGGGCTACCATTATGCATGAAATAATCACACCGATAAATCTTACAGAACGTAAAAAGATGATCTTTTAAGATATTGATATAATTGCTTCCTTTCATTGTTACATTTTTTGAAGGAAATATATATCTATCCGACTTAGATTTTCACTAAAAGCTACCCAAACCATCACACTTTCAGGATTCTTTGCAGTCTTGACCGTAAATTTTAGGTTCTATTATGATGTGCTACTCGGACAACGCACCATCTTCGGAACTCCACTTACTAGGCTAAATGAATGCTTACTAGGCTAAATGAATCACTGAACATCACTTTTCTCCATTCTGCAGCGGTCCAGTGTTGATACTTCTTGCAAAAGCTGAGCCTTTTTTTATTTCTGTAGTGAGCATAGGCTTCTTGACTGCACGGCCCATGGCAAAAAAAAATTTTCTACAATCAATGACGAATTGTCCCGATTGAGACGTTGTGGAGAAGCTCAGGGTGCTTGTTTTCAAATTCTACGGCGGTAATAGAAGAATGCGATAATACTTACGCTTTAAAATTTTATCCGTTCTAGCGAGACTTTCTTTGGAACACTAAAGCCCAATTTTCTTTTTGGCACCATTCCAGGTCGCAATGATGTTGCTGACCGTTTTAACTAATAAATATCTTCTGTTGTAACCTCAACATCTTTAGCTACAGCAATGACAGAATATCTCTTTTTTAACAAAATCAAGAGAGGAGTTTTTCTTCCATTTGCGTCTTCTTTCAACCCATTTTAGTTTCTGATGTAAATTTTACAAGATTTCAAAACTTTTAAAAAACCAAACATACTCTCATATGTCACCTACCTACTATTCACTAAGTTGTATAATAACATGAGGAACGCTAAGAAATGGTGATATGAAGAATTGTAGCCATAAAGTAGCTTATGATGTAGGTATAATCGCTTTTGTAATGTAATACTTTTGCGCGAACAGTAAGTAAAACACTCCTGCAAAATTTTTATGTAAATTCTTTATTGCCATTCAATTGTAAAGATTTTTTTGCCGGAACTGTACTAAATGCAAATCAATGAGCATTTTCCAATATTTCCATATTTAAAAAGAAATTACAAAATTCAAACCTGGTGTAGAGGTTAAAAGTCTATCACTTGTTGGTTGCGTCCCTGATTCCGATTCTAACACTGTAGTTGAATCTGCTTTATACAGTGTAAATTATAATCTTAAAATTACAATAACTGTTTTGAAAAGTTTTTTAATATTTGATTTTACTAAATAAAAATTAATAACCGTTTTCCAATATTTTCATATTTAAAAAGAAATTACAAAATTCAAACCTGGTGTAGAGGTTAAAAGTCTATCACTTGTTGGTTGCGTCCCTGACTCTGATCCTAAAGGCCCGTTTGAAAAGTTTTTTAATATTTGATTTTACTAAATAAAAATTAATAACCGTTTTCCAATATTTTCATATTTAAAAAGAAATTACAAAATTCAAACCTGGTGTAGAGGTTAAAAGTCTATCACTTGTTGGTTGCGTCCCTGACTCTGATCCTAAAGGCCCGTTTCCACTACAAGCGTGGAAAAAAGCATTCTTTGTTTGTTTTATTGCTTTTTTTTTGCGCTCGCTTCAATTTTAACCGCTCGCTTCAATCGAAGATCAATAAAAGAGAGAAAGAATGCTCTTTTCCACTCTCGTAGTGGAAACGGGCCTTAACTCTGTAGTTGAATCCGCTTTATACAGTGTAAATTATAATCTTAAAATTACAATAACTGTTTTGAAAAGGTTGGTAAGATTTAATTTAACAAAATGAAAATCAATGACCGTTTTCCAATATTTCCATATTTAAAAAAATTACAAGTTGAAACCTGGTGTAGAAGTTAAAAATCCATCACTTGTTGGCTCCGTCTTAGACCTTGATCCAAACACTGTAGTTGAATTTGCTTTACACAGTGTAAATTACAATCTTAAAATTACAATAACTGTTTTGAAAAGATATATAAAATTTAATTTCACGAAATGCATATTAATGATCATTTTCCAATATTTCTATAATTAAAAAAATTACAACTTGAAACCTAGTGTAGAAATTAAAAGTTGAAAGTCACTTGTTGGTTGGGTCTTTGCTTTTGATGCTGACACTGTAGTTGAATCTGCAATATACATTGCAAGTTATTTTAAAATAAACGTAAGAATAATTTTTAAATTAGAAATATTTATCGACAGTTTGTTTTTTTGTTAAAATTGAATTCTAATGATATCGCTATTGGTTCATTTTTATTTCTAAATAAAACTATCAACGTTAGTTCTTGCCTAAGTTATTTTTAGTGGTGTTTTTTTTTAATGTGTTGGTACAATTACTTCATTCATTGGTACTTTAAAACTGCTTTATTAATTGATAAAATTTTGTAAAAATTTTAAATAAATTTTATAAAATTTTGTAAAAATTTTGTTTCTTATAAAGTCTGTGACTGTTTATATAACTAAGACTTTAAAATTAAACAAAATTTTCAATCTACAGTGTGTATATCAGCAAATGAATTTATTTAAAATCAACAACGTTATTAATGGAACCATGTTAACTAGTTTAATTGTACCTTGTCTTTAAAAAAAGCTTTTTACATAATAATTCTTTCTCCCAACTTTTTTCAAAAGAACTCGTCGCCAATAAAAAATTTAAAAATACCCGGTTTAACCCTATTCAGACTGGGCTTTTTTGAAATTTTTTACGACTGGCAAGGGTGGAAAGTGCCTGAGCTTTTTGCTTGCTTATATCTTGACAATTATTCGCTCTCAAATTGTCGTTCACGTTTGTATAGAAAAGGAATTTTATACTTTTTCAATATTGATTTAGAAATGTAGCAATTAAACATTATTTTGGATTGCAAAAGAAATTTTTCAACCTTACCGAAAAGAAAAAAACCTTACCGATTCAAAAAGTTATAACATTGGCAAGTATCCAGGTTAACGAAGCAAGCATGCTTTTAAAGCTTTATCACAGACCGACAAGCATTGTTTGCTGCAACACGTTCCACATATTGGGCTTTGATACACCACACAGATGTCGGTTGTTTTATTTCTGTCCGATTTACCAGAACACATGCGGCGGTCTTTTGGAGCATGCTGTCCGAGGCTGTTACACTTTTTTCAGTTTTCCTGTAGCAGAACAAGCTATACTGGATCTCGTAGGTTTTTCAAACGTCAACGACTCCGTAGCACCATTAAGGCTACCAGTGAGCTCTTCACATACTTTTTGTATGTACGCTCTATGGCGGATATTGCTCTTGCACACAGCTTTGTACATAACCCAACTGTTTATTAGAGCCATGTCAATGACATTATAAAAGATATGTACTGGCCATCTTTTGCTAGCAGCTTTCATTGAATAGAGCCTTCACATTTGATTCAAAACATCCAAACCAACGTTTTTCTGGTTATAAAAAAGCACAGTTCCAGGCTTACGTTTCGGATTATTGTGCTCTGGAATAACAGCGTTTTTATGTAGGGTGCTCAGAAAGTTTACAGTCTCAGAATTATTTACAGTTTTGCGAGTTTCAATGAAAGGTCCAAAGAAGTGAAGTAATTGTCACAGGTGACATTAAAATCTTGCCTGATTAAAAAAATCAATAGCTTCATCACCACATTCGTTGGCAAGCGCGCATCTTCACTTTTCGTCGAATCCTTCCTAAGATAAGGAAATCTGTTATATAGATACTTGCTCTCTCAGCAAAACTTTTCCTCTTTCAAATTCCTGCTCCTTTGAATTTTTAAATGAAACCTGAGATACTTCATGATTTTTAAGAATCTCCAACTTGTCATAGTGGCGTTGAACAAAGGGTATCCCCAAGATTTACCCCACATACTTTTTATAGGCAACGTTCTTCCACCAACTACGCCACGTGCCACAATAAATCCCACAAATTTGTCTATTTCATCTAACGTAACCATCCAGCTGTTTTTTCCAATAGCAAGATGTGCCTCTGCAGTAGTGCACTTCTGAATATTCCTCAGCATGGGCTCGTTCAAAAAGGATGCGGAACGAAGAAAGAAGACTGCCACGTATGATGCAGGATGTAGAATCTGATGTAGGTCTTGCACGGATTTTAACAATATTGTACTGCTGCAGTTGTCCTGCAGTGACTTGGGAGGGAGATGAGCGCCGCCAGTGGGATCCGTCTTTGCCAAAAGAGTTTGTTTATCATTATCACAGCTGCTTCGAGCACGTACACCATCATCTGTGTTGGTTGGTGCTTCCTGGTTTGCATATTCGTCGTCCGAATCAGAAGAATCCTCCTCAGTTTGAATATCCGCAATCGCATCGTTGAATGCATCAGATTCGGAATCTTTGTACTCACCATGAGAAGACTCTAAAGCAATACTTTGAAACAATTGCAACGCTTGATCAGCAGCAAGCCTTTAGGACATTTTACATGCAAAGAAAATACTATATCAGTAATTTACTTGGCTTTTGACTTGTGAAAACACAACCCATCGTTAGACATTATGCAGAATGCTAGTTGCAAAAAATTATTTTAAACTTGCTGCTGCTGTGGTGCTAAGAATAAACATATTATTGTCAGGAACAATCAATCTAAAGCTTCCTGACTGAAATGCGGTCTAGTCAAAGGAATAACGATGGCCCTCAAAAATACAGTTTATCCTCTTCTGCATCTTATTACTCACAATACTAATTTCTATGGCAGCAATATTCACTAAGCTAGGCTAAGCTACACTTGATCTTCTTGTAGTTAACACAAAACAGAGAACTACTACTTATTGTCCGCCAGGCCCTCTCCAGCCATGCACCGCAAACTTTCCATAACCATAGCACGCAAAGAATCACCAGAAAAAGAATGACAATGAATTGAAAATACTTCTTCAAAGATCAGGACAGGGGCAGCACAACGAGCAATTGATAAGGCTAACTTGATAAGGAATAAGTAAAACTAAAACGCAATTATTACGTAATAAGCAAGGTGCGCCGACTACGTTTTTTAATGTCATGGAAAAATTGTCTCACAAAAAGACAATACAATTATGTCTACCAAGAAACTGTTGGTGAACAGGTTGGTATGGGTATTTCGACGTGTTAACGCGTCTTGCGTCAATTAACGCGCTTGGTCCTTCTAGGTAGTATTGTAATTTTTTCACTAATGTTTGCCCTCCAAGCCACAAAATTGGGTCTTAGAGTGTCTGCCAATACAAGAATAAAAATCAAAAAGTACAAAGCGATAATACTTCAGAAAGTGCGATTTATTAGCATGCAAAAATTTAGACACGTCAATTCATGCACGTAGTCCTTCTAGTGTAAAAAAATCATGTGATAAATAATAAAGATCGAAGCGTTGTAAACACAAATAAAACAAGCTTTTAGTAGATTTGTTGGTGTAAAATTTCTTTCTCTGTAAAGAGTAATAATAATCTTGCTATTCTTACTTTTAACTAATTTATTTAGAGTTGATTGCTTTTGATCACATCAATTTCTTTAATTTCACAAAAATCTTTTTTATTTCGAATGCTTTTTTCTTTTGGATGAGTACGTTAATTCATTTAGTAAAATATTTGTTTATTAAGATTTTGCTAATGTTTTCTGAAGTAATCATTTAACTTTTAAGTTTTACACGTTTTGTTGAATTAACTAGGTTCAGTTTTCGTAAGAGTTACAAAAAGTTAACATTTTCTATAGAAGTAATTTAATTATAATCAACTTAAATTTCAACTGTGACGAGTAATTTCTGACTTATTGTAATTTTGTTCAAAACTTATGATACTGAGATTTTTTTTACGATAGAAATTATTCAATTGATAATCCAAATTTAAACATTATAGATTGAAAAACTAAAACACCAGTGCAACCATAGAATGATATTGCATTCAAGCACAACTCAATGTAGTTTGTTTGAATTTTTTTGAGTTTGTTGATATGAATTTTTGAAAACTGTTACCAGGCTGAACAAAAAATCGGAAGCAATATTTTAATGCAACCGTGGTGGAGTGCTATCGGTTCAAATCTTATCTTCATGCTGTTGTGTCAGGAAGAAGAAATGGTGTGGTCTTTCTTTTCAAGATAGTTTTAACGAAGCATGCTTCTAATCACAAATAAAACAAAAAAGAAATACCAAAAATTTCACATTACTCAAATATTCAAAATGGAAAATTATTACCCATCTTCAAAACTTTTAACTTGTAGGTTAAAATTCAGCCACACTAAAGTAAATATAAATATATTTATCATAACAACCGAGACGTCAAACGTGTGCTTAAGATCAAACAACAAAAAAATGCGGCCATTTCACCCCATTTATATTCATGTAGAAAATAATCTGGATGGGATGTTTAATTTGATGTCATGCTGACGCCGGATTGTCAAAATGTTAAGACAAATCGTGGGCACTGTACTGAGTGTTAATTCCAAAACATTCAAAACATGGCATTGTCTAATTTTTTACTTACTCCTGAACATATTGTCGTAACAGGCAAACCTGTTTCTGTGCACACTGTGTTAAAAAAACTTCTGGTCATTTATCACAAAATGCCCGATTGTATTAATCGGCTCTTTCAGTCAGTTTTGCTATTAAGACCCAACAATCCTTTCAGCCATGTGAGATAGTTAAATCTGACCATAATGTGACCATATATGGTCGCTTAGATCACTTATCGAATGCTTATCGGTTTTGGCTGCTTCTAGGAATTAATGGATAATTCTTGCAAATTTAATATCCGACCAGTTTTGTGGACGTATTAGAAATAAAATTCTCAATAAAAATATTCAGAGATTTTTCGAAAAGAATAAAGCAAGGTATACAATATAACTCTTTAAATCAGGTTATGCGGTGTTGGTTCTTCACAAATACTACCAATAGTACAAAAAAACGACGCAGATTGCGTCATAAAGCGGTGCAATTAATAAAAATATCTTAAAAAATAATTTCGGTTTATTTGTACGTATCTTTGGACTATAAGTGATGTAGCTTTTAAAGTTTTGCATTAAATAAAAGTTCAATTATAGATTGAAATATAATTTTTTACATTTATTTTACAATTAATAGCGTTTACACAAATTGTGAAGAGTATTTACCGTAAATATATCTTTGAGTTTTCTCGGAAGTTGATGTTATCTACTCGCTACAGAGCCCCGATTGACATGTCATGGAAACCGTAGAAATTATCTTATGAAATTTTTTGCACGAGTATAATTAATTCTTAAACTTTATTATTTAAAAAGCAATAAAATTTCAAGAACAGAGGACTGATGCTCTTTAGTGGATTAAAAAATCTTTGTACATGTCAAGTTTAAAAATATTAACTATACACTTTAAATTAACAAAAATTTTTCCGTTTTAATATTAAATTAAACGTTCAAATTTCTTTTATAAATTTATTTTTTCGACAACATTTACCAAATCAAAAAGTATACAAAAGAATAATAAAAACCAATTGCACAAAATCGATTATAAAAATACACAATCAAAAAAGTTGATTTTTAGTTTATTGGAAAAAAGCAGTCTTTTAGTAAAAAAATGTTTAGCTTGGAAATTTGACATTAATGACAATTATTACAAATTGAAAGCGATGCATTGGTACATTGCTTTTCCACAGTTTTGGCTTTGGCTGATAAGTTTGGGCAATTGATCTTTTTTTTTTTTTATTCCTGGATGTGATATTTCTAATATATATATATCACCCCGACGTTTTTTTCGGATTGAAGAGAAAATATCGGAAACAAAACGGTATCAATACTTAATTCCAAGACGTTTTTGCAAAGTAGCAACTTTAATTTTTGTAGAATTTCATTGGTAAGACCGTTCCTGAGTCTTCTGTGGATGCAAGGCTTTACTAATTCCAAAACAAGATAAAGCCAACTTCAAACAAATTCTATTTGCGCGGCTCTGTGTGTTCATTCATTGCTAATACATTTGCTGCATTTATGCAACATTTGTCGACAACAGCAAATATGAAAATGTAATTGTGATCCATTTTCGAGACTTGGTTTTACACGATTAGAAATTAATTGTTTGGTCTACAATGTCTGTCTCTCTTTTCGTATAATCTAATACAATTTGTATAGCCTAACGCCGGTCTTTTTTTTGATCTTTTGAAATTCCAAAAATTGAGTACATTGTTGATAAAAATGAAATATTTCGCTTTCCTGTCGTTTTAGAGTTTACAATAAAAGAATTGAGGTTGATATTTTTTTCAGGTTTGTTTCAAAAAATTTTTGAGAACCAATATCTTTATTACACACTTACTTTATTTCACTTGGTGTTCCTTTGCCATTAGGTTGAATTGTTCCGATGGTAGTAATTTTTCATTCAAAAAAACATTATACCAAATGTATTAAAGTGTATGATCAATTGTAAGATAAACTTTTAAATAAAACCAAATCAAGAACTCGGGATTATTTCCGAGTTTGTTTGAAAATTTTTCACGAAAAGAAACATAAACAACTTTTTTTGGAAAATGAGATTGAAAGCGTTTTATTGCCTTGCCAAGTGTTTGAGTAAACACATTTAAATCAGCCTTTAGTCGCAATTGCTTTGTTAAATAATTTACATTTTGTCTTTCTCTTCCTTTTGGCTGCTTTTTTCTCGCGTTTTATGAAATAGTCAAAAAACTAGTGACTAGTTGTTAAAAAAATATTAATAACTCTAAAATTTCTAAGGCGATTTTTTCAAAAATTGCACCAATTTTTAAATGAATGTAAATCAAGAAAAATCATAAAATTTGAAGACATTCGTGCGAGTAGTTTTTGAGCATCATGCAGCATTTTAACAGCGCGGGCACTTTCTACCTCCCTTCCCAAATCTTAATAGGGTTAAAATAAACAATTATATCATCTCTGATTAGCTGAGAGAAAAAGACTACGAAATTGGCTTGGTAGAGAACTTACTTGGGCCATAAGCGAGAAAGCTTTGCCCCACACAAAACTTTTTTTTTGGTAACAGAAAAAGGAGTCAACATTTGATGACTAAGTAAAAACAGCTTAAAGGGTAAAACAACTAGGACCCAGCTCTTATGCTACAAGCGTTTATGCCTTTCTAACTGGCTTATTTAGCACGCATAAAATTTCTACCTTTATTCTTTCTTTTCCAGCTGTCCAGCTGTTTATGCGACTCATCTTACGTTTAAAAAAGCTTCTTTCATTTTCTTTTTATTTCTCTGCATTCTAACTTACTTACCAGTCTTCTTTTTGGTATTAAACAAAAGATTGTACAATTTTTCATGTTGTGTTGTTAACTCAAGTCTTGATTGACTCAAAATGTTTAAAAATGTTCTTGCTTACATTACTCCTTTTTATATATTTTATTTGGGATGTTTTCATTTGCGATCAATTTTACCATATCCACTAAACAGTTTTGGAAGCTGTCCTGAAGACCATGCGCACAAAAACATTTATAAAATCAGATATATGCCATGAGTGACAATTTTTGAACTATTGTGTCTTCTTCTTTCCGCCTTTCCCTTCAATCAGGGGTAACCACAGCGTATCATGTTTCTCCAAAACGTCCTGTTTTTAATGCCTGTCTCCCTCGCACCAACTTCCCCATATCTTCTTTCACTACTTCTCGAAATCTTCTCTTCGGTCACCCTCTTTTAATCTTTCTCGGTAACTCCATTTCCATCATCCTTCTTTCTACATACTTCTGATCTCTCTCATGACATGTCCATACCACCTCAGCCTGCCCTCCCTCATCTTCATTCCTAACCGCTCTACTTTAACTGTACCCCTGATAAACTCGTTTTTAATCTTGTCTTTTCTCGTCACTCCCATAACAAACCTTAACATTTTCATCTCTGCAACTTTCATCTCTTCTACTTGTTTCTTTGTGACTGCCACCGCTTCAACTCCATATACCATTGCTGGTCTCACCACTGAACTGTACACTTTTCCTTTTATTATAGCTGGTAACCTCCTGCCACATATTACTCTCGATACTTTTCGCCATCCGTTATATCCTGCCTGTTCTGAAATTACCCAAAACACAACGATTACACTTACACACCACTGCCTGCACTCTCTTGTTTACCTCCCTCTCACAACCAGCACTTTCTTTCATAGTTGATCCTAAATACTTAAATTCCTTTACTCTTGGCACTTTTGTATCCTCCATCTTTACTGTTTTGTCGTCATTTCCTCTATTTATGCACAGATATTCGGTTTTTGACCTACTTACATTCATCCCTCTTTTTTCCAACGCATAACTCCAGGATTCTAGTCTCCGTTTCACTTCTTCCCTGGTCTCTTTGCAAATCACAATATCATCAGCAAACAGCATCGTCCACTGTGGTTCTCTCCTTACTTTATCTGTTAGCCTATCCATAATCACAGCAAACAGAAACGGACTTAACGGTGATCCCTGGTGCAGTCCAACCTTGACTTTGAAACTTTCTGTAGTTCCTACTGCACACCTCATCATTGTTTCACTTTCCTCGTACATATCCTGTACAAGTCGCACATACTTTTCCACTATTCCTGATTTTCTCATACAATGCCACAGCTTTTACCGCCGAACCCTGTCGTAAGCCTTCTCTAGGTCCACAAATACAAAATGCAGGTCTCTTTTTGAAATACATCACATCTCATCAGAATGCATCAAATTGAAATTGAATCATATGAAAATTGATAATCAAAATTGAATTATAACAGACTTTTTTAATACAAAATATACAGTAATTCAAAATGTGAAAAATTCTATCACGTTTTAAATTATTGTATATTTTGTATTAAAAAAATTTCAGCAAGTTTCTTAAAATTCCAAAACTTTAAAAGCTTTTAATCAAGTTTCAGTTAACTCAATTTCTGCACGTCTTCTTTGCTAAGACAAATGAAAATCGTCACGAAAAAAATTAAATTGCCTTTTAGACTCAATCTTTTTTTATTCCAAAAATAGATTGACTCTTTCAGAAAAAAAAAGAAACCGTGTACATCACACAGCAACTCTCTGACCACGCAGTAGAACCTCAGAGGCAGCAATAAATAGCAAATCTTAACTGCACAGAAATTATATGTTTTTTGAATATTCTGGCAACCGTAACCCGAAAGTTTTTTTTAATGCTTTTTTAAGTCAAAAGTTAACGAACTTACCACAAAGTGTTTAGATTACAAATTTTGAAAAAAATTTTACTCAACACAAATCAAAAGGCATACTGCAACATTTCAGTACTAAACAAAAAATGGTGCTAACATTTATAACGATGTTCGATCTGCTTATAAGGGAAGCAATGTTGTATACAAGTATTCGTGTCGCTAGGGTAGTTCTCAACTTCTGGAACAATGACTTCGACAACATATACGTCTCGAAATCAATCCAAACCATGTTAAACCTCAAAAAGATTTTTCCAGATACTAATGTAAATTCATTCAAAACATTATTATTTTTGATTCGTCTAATTAACCAATATTTATTGGAAAACAAGAGTTGTGCAGAAAGATTCAATACCAATTGGATCCCGATTTTAGCTAAGAAATATCATCTTTCTACTTAGTAACACTTTTAGCCAACTTCATAAATCCTTTGACTGCTCTCTCCGTCTCCAGAAAAAAAATTCGTGTGGGCTTAAGCTTTCTCGTTTACAGCCGAAATGAGCGTGCTACCAAGCCAGTTATGTGATCTTTTTCTCCAACCATCAAAAACACTGTAATTGTTTATTTAAAACAGAGTGTTTCTTTTAATTTGTCATTGACGATAAGTTTTTTGATAAAGGTTGGGCAGAAAAATTTTTAATAAAAATAAATTTTTTTAAAGACAACATACAATCAAAAAAGTTAAAACGATTTCTTTAACGCCGTTCGTAAAATAATTTATTTAATAACTGAGATGAATTTGTTAATCAAAGATAATCTTCAATTCTTAAAATCAATTATTGATTACTTAACTTGAAGAACTCGCACAAATCGTTAAATTAAAATAAACGTTATTTCCAAAACTTGATAACAAAACCGTTGATTTTCAACGTAAAATTTTTTTGGTTGCGTTTTTTATTACTTAAGTAAAATTGCTTCATTTATTGGTTCTTTACAACTGTTTTATTAACTGAGAATTTTGTAAAAATCTTGTTTCTCATGGAGTCTGCGTAAGATTATATAAAGAAAACTTTTAAATTCAAACAAAAATCTTTTATCTATAATAACAAATCAAAATATTCAAGCAGTGTGGAAATCGGATATACTAGGGTTCAAAATTCCAAGAAGTCAAAAAGAGCCGCAATCCAGTTTAATATTCGATTGTTTGATAAAAGCCTCAATTAAGATGTCATAAGAAAAAGCTTAAAATTAAAATTAGTATAAAAGATGGAAGTTCAAGAACGTGTCATGACGTTAAAATTAAAGTTATGAATGATGTTTGACATGATGCTATCATTAATTTAAAGCAAGTTAGTTTATCGGCACTTGGAGTATATCGCAGCTTATCTAATAATATTCCATGTTTTACAGACATTATTGCTATTTTTCTAAAGTTTATTTTAAATGTGTATTTTTTTTAATAACGTTTCTATTTTTGTAATTTTAAAACTAACATCGAAAGTAATTTTTTTCCGCATTACTGCTATATATTCAAACCGATAACTTAAAACAATATTTTTTTAATCAATTTTAATTTTGTTTCTTTCTGTGCAAATTTAAACATCGTCGTCGTCGTCGTTTGAAGGGCATCCACTCCAGGCCAGACACAAACAGAACTGCGGCCGAGGGTTTATCCTTTTACTACCCCAGACTGCTGCACTGCCTGGATCAGACGCTGGCAGTGATGTTATTAAGCCAGCATCGAGTTTCGTCATCCAAAACCGTCAGACCGCGTGCTCCATGTGGTGCCCGATGTATGGGGCACATTGTTAGTACATGGTCTGCGGTTTGCTCTGAGGCGCCACACTCGCAATTCGGTGAAGGAGCGAGACCCCATTTGTGCATGGACGAATGGAATCGCCCAACACCAGTCCGCATGCGGTTGAGCTTAACCCAAGCTGCTCGGGGTAAGCCCATCCCAACAGGCCTGACACTGGTCCCGGGCACAAAAGCACGGAGCCTGGAAGCACTTTCACAGTACTCGGCGTTCCATTTGTGATTTGTCCATTCAGAGGCGCGGATGCCAAGTCTGGCAAGGTTGTCCAAAAGATTCCGCTCACCTGGCACAAACGGGCGTCTGGATCTTAGTCTCACTTGGCGAGTATCTGAGGACCCTCTTAAAAGACCATGCAAAATATGATCGGGGTCCAGAGATCCACGGTAAGCCAAGGAGATTGTTGCTCCCAGTCGGCGAAGCTCAGCTGGCTGGATGCCTGAGAGTACAGGTAGGTGGTCCGTTGGAGTGGGACGCAGGCATCCAGTAACTATGCGCAAGGCGTCATTCAAGACACTGTCAATGAGGCGAGTGTGAGCACTGCGACACCAGACTGGCGCACAGTACTCAGCTGTTGAGTAGACTAGAGACAAGGTGGCTATGCGTAGTGTTTTAGCACCAGCACCCCATCCCAAGCCCACGAGTCGCCTCAGCAGTGTGACGCGCGATGATAGTTTTTTGCGCAATGCCACTAAATAATGACGAAACGTGAGCGATCTGTCCAGTTTTACCCCAAGGTAAGTAGGGGTTGGACAGAACGGTAAAAGTCTACTATTGTTGTAGACTTTTAGCTCACGTTTGGCCTCTCGGTTATTTAAGTGAAAGGCTGTCGTCACCGTCTTAGTGTGACTGAGCTTCAACCTCCAAGTCTGGAGATACGCTGAAAGTGTGGACATGTCTTGGCTTAATGTCCCCTCCAATTCTTTCCAGTTTCCAGAAGAGTGCAACAATGCTAAATCATCAGCATAAGCAAACTTTCTGGAAATCATGGAAGGAAGATCGTACGTATAGATGTTAAATAGGAGGGGAGCCAAGACTGATCCCTGAGGAAGACCGTTTTTAAGACGGCGTAGCCTGCTTTGCTTGCTGTCACCGGTAGTAAGGGTGAAACTTCGATTTCGGACAAGCTCCATGATCATTTTGACCATGTGCTTATCCGGAAGTAGTCTCAGCAGCTTGCAGGTAAGGCCACGGTGCCAGACAGTGTCATAAGCAGCTGTCAGATCGATAAATACGTCACCGGCCTTCTTTTTAGCCTCGAAAGAATCCTCGATGTTCTGGGTTAGCAGAACAACTTGATCTACGGTTGACTTCCCGCGTCGGAACCCAGCCTGCTCTTTAGGGAGCAGTGGATCGATTAATGGTTCAACGCGGGTGTAGATAAGCCTCTCGAGGATCTTGTAGGGGACACAGAGCAGAGATATCGGTCGATAACTCTTTGGGTCCCCCACGGGCTTTCCTGGTTTTGGGATCGCGACCACAAGCGCTCTTCTCCAGATCTTGGGAATTTTGAGTCGGCGTAAACAGGAAGAAAGGAAATCACGTAACCAGGACTTCAAAGCAGCTCCAGCATGGAGTATAAGCTCAGGGCAGATGGAATCAGGTCCCGGAGCTTTACCTGGTTTTAAGTGCTGAAGGGCAGCAGCAAATTCTCTCTGTGAAAATATGTCAGAGATATTTACTGCATCTGGTGTTGTGGCCCTCCAAAGGTCAGACACTTCTTGAGAGACAAGTCGAGATGACTTGCGGTCAACAGCCTCGTATTTCCCATTTCTAACCAGCTGAGATGCAATAGCATTGGCTGAAACGGGACAGTGACGAGGAGAGTGTCGTGACCTACCAGTAAGGTTGTTCAAAATACTCCACGCTTTTCGACTAGAGTGTGAGAAGTCAATGCTCCAAACTGCTTCGGACCATCGATCCCTCCGCTTCTTGTCAAGCTTGGCAAGCAGAGCTGTAGCAGCCAAACTTGAGTCGTCTCCCTGAGGAGACTGCAGAAAGGTTTTATAGAGGGATTCACACTCTGCATCCCAACACGGAATATAGTTATTTCGATACCCGCGTGGGATAGTCTTTTTGGCTGCTTTCTTAATGGTGTTACAGAAGTCCTGGTAACCCGCATCCACATCAAGTGAATCAGGCGGCAACAAAGTCTTTGCGAATTTATTCGTCAAAGCAATGTAGTGACTCCAATTGGCCTTGCGGAAGTTCCATCGCTTAACAGGCATGCTTGGCACTGCCATAGCAAACCTTGGTGTTGTAATAAGCGAGGGTCGATGTTGTGACCTGGGAAACTTGTCAAGGACACGTCTATCCGGTAAGCGACTGTTTGTACCTACGCTAGCAAAAGCTAGATCTGGATTGGTGCCAGTGTTCCAGCGGCCGGAATAAAAACTGGCAGCGTCCTTGGCATTACTGTATATAGCAGGGCAAGACAATTAATACTTGCCCAGCCAGCCAAGCACTCACCGTCCGGACTGTTATCATCATAACCCCAGTCAGCATGACGACAGTTAAAATCGCCAGCGTACACACAGGGGTGAGGAAACACTGGGAGATCCAGGGTTCGCAATCGCGTTAGCGGTGGTTTGTAGACGTTGACTATTTTATAGCCATCAACGTCCACACACAACCACTCGATCTCCGATGTCGGTGGAGATTGGTCCAAAAACGTGTATCTCATTCGCTCGTGGACAAACGTGGCAAGGCCATGCTTCCTGCTTAAAGAAGACCCAGCTAGTTGGTAGTGTGGTAGCACCAACTTCTCTGCATCAGTGCAGTGGGTCTCCTGCAGTAGGATGACGAGTGCCTCAGACTGCATAGCGAGGTGATGAAGAACATTCATCTTGCTTGCAGCGAGGCCTTCGATGTTCAGCTGAAGAATAGTGGGTCTTCGGAACTTGTTGGCAATGTGTCCTGAAAAGGGCAGTTTTATCCTGACATTGCCCCGTCCTAAAAAGGACGTTTGCCGATTAGCAGACCCACACTGAACATCGGAATGGGTAGATACCCTTCCGTTTTGGTAGGTTCGGTTTCGGTCTGTCATTTTAAAATCAATGAGCAGACTTACTCACGGCCCAGGCTGCGTGAAAGCACCTACCATCTGGGCCAATTTAAACATGATTAAGACTGATGGAAAAAAATAAGACAAAATAAGCTTGGTACACAAATCCATCATTCATTTTCAAGATTTAAAATTGCTATTTATTTTTATCGTATTTCAATTCTATTTATCCTCCAGACTCGTACAAAAACGTTGAAGGCGTTATACTAAGGGCAGCTTTTAAGCGATGCCGTACCTGCTTATTTAATGCTATGCGAGCCCGCAAGCAACCAGAAGACCTAGCAGATAAATGCTTTCAGAGATGCCAAGATATTGCAGGGAGTTGGAATTTAAAATTTTCTTTTTTAATTTTTATTTGAGAAATAACTAAAATGGTAGTCTACCCAGACTACCGTACTAGCCTAAGTAAGCTAAGCCTAAACAAAAAGTAGGAAAAGGGCTATTGGCTATGAAGTACGTAAAACGTTCCTAAACCTGACCTTACGTAAAATTAACTAGTAACTAGTACCGAAGAGATGGGGAAAGTACTGGTAAACATTTAACTATGACAAATGTCAATTTGTGATAATACTACAATAAATCAAGAAACTCCTTTGAAGCTGCAATTGATACAAAAAACAAAAGCATGTCGCAATGCTTTCAAAACAAACTTTCAATGACCCTAGAATTAGACGGAGTACCGAGGTACTTTAGTACACGTTACTGCCCACCACTGCATATATGCCATTTCTGGGTTACGTCCGAAAAATGGAGTTTTTTTCAATTAGATGTTAAAATGACTTTAGCAATTTTCGGATTTTGAAATAGTTTTTGTTGTTTACGACTTATTCGTTTTAATAGCGCCTTCATCTTAAATCTGTCTAAAAACTTGAGCGACAAGCGCATAGCTAAACAATTTAACAATAAAGAAACGTGGAGAGTAGCACACAGAGAGTGGTAAAAAGACGGGTTGACCACACAATAACTCTTATACCATGGAGAAATTTGCAAAGTGCCCAGTCGATAGAATCTTGCCTGTTGCACTATTCGGTTGCGCTTTTTCGATATGCTAACAATTCTAAATCCAGACTCGTTTAGCAATGTTAAAGAATCAAATCTTTTTTAACTCAAGTGCTAACAAATTTGCCGCAAAGTGTTTGGACTTGAGTTTTAAGGAAATCCTTACTAAATACAAATTAATAAGCGTTGTCCAATATTTCTTTATTTCAAAACAATGCAACTTGAAACCTGGTGTAGAAGTTGAAAGTCTATTACTTGTTGGCTGCGTCCCAGACTCTGATCCTAACACTGTAGTTGAATTTTTTTATGCAGTGTAAATTATAATCTTAAAATTACAATGATTGCTTCAAAAAGTTTAATAAATTTAATTTTTATTTTTTTAATTATTTTTTAAAACAAATAAATTGATGTCGCATTTGGTCCATAGTTTTTCTTTGATTGAATGCGATTGCTACTGTTAATTCTTTGTAAATTACTTTTTGGCCGTGTGTTTACTATCTTAGTAAAATGGCTTCATCGATTAATTCTTTACTACTGTTTTACTGTTTGAGGAAATTTTGTAAAAATCCCGTTTTGCATAGAGTCTGCGTAACACAAAATCAAAATTTTCAATTTAAACAAAAAGTTAAACAGTAGCAAATAAAACTATTAATATTTAAACATAATTAGAATCTGACATACCAGGGGTGTACATGAGATACTTATGGGATCAAAGAAAGTTAAAATCTAGTTCAATTTTTGATAGATTGATAAAAAAACTACAGTTAGATATACAATAAAAACAAATAAAGAGAAAGCCAAAAGTCCTATTTGATTGCTTTGCCACCCTATAAGTTAAAGAAAGGCCAGAAAAAAGTTTTATTTTGCAATTTTAAAATGAAAAGTGAATTAAAATTACATTTCCTACTCGAGACATGATTGGTTGTGATTAATGGGAACCGAACTTGATTAAACAAAATCTCGCACCAAATTTCTCCTACACGTGTTAATAAACCAAGAATTAACGAAAATCTATAATAAACAATATTCTTCTTATACTTTTTATCTACAAAAATGAAGTCAACACCAATGGCTATAATTGGATTAAATCAAGTCAAACTAAATACAATAAATATGATGTAAAATGTCAAAAAATTCTAATTGTTAGATTTAATTTTAAACGAATCATGCAGTTACGTAATGTGGTAAATCAAACCCACATTTCAAATTTGTTTGCTCGATGCAATTAATAATTTTACGATCAAAACAATTACCGCCGTTAGTTGTTTTAAAAGTAGTTAAAAAAAAAACTTGAGATTCGAAGCAAATAGGCAGACGAGAGGAAACCAGTATGCAACTCGAAGTTTAGCAAAGAAAAAAGTTTAGCCAAAAAATTTTTTGTTGTTTGTTTTGGACTAAATCTTTAAAGTTATTTAAACAAATTACTTGATTCTAAGACATTTTTTTCTTAAATATAGCTTATGATTTGTTAAATGTTTACGTTATACCCGGTAAGTGTTTCATTAATGATTTTTTATCAGTAATACAAAAGTTAATTTAATATCTATAGTTAGTCCATTCTGAAGGCCACAAACGTCACAAACGTCAGCCACGATCGTGACCTTGGTGATAATGAAACTTTTGGCTTTAAATTTTACACTGCTTTTGACTTTAAACTATAAATTATTATTATTGTTATTTTTTTTTTTATCTCTATATTTATTCCCCTGACTCACAGGAAAGCGACAGAGGCCCTAATACATAGGGTAGGCAATTAGCCAGACGTGCTTTCGGAGATACCAAGATATTGCTGTCCGCTTGTAATTCAATAGAGATCTGACTGTAATTTAGAACTGCTTGCCAGGACCACCAAGCAGGGGAATGTGCCGCAAAGTGTCTTTTCCAAGGACACAACAGAATGGCGAGAGTGGGTTTTGAACCGAGACCGTGTTGGTCACGAGCCCGGCGCTTTAATCACTCGACCACGCTGCCGACATAATTAACTCTGCTTTTGGCTTTAAATTTTAGTCATTGTACAAAATAAAACTTAAAAAGAGATAGCAAGTTTAGGACAGATGTCACTAAAGTGTACTAACTGTGACATTGTGCTTCTTAAATACCGAACCCAAGCCCACTGCCCGATCATGATTTCAAGTTTTAAACTCTATTTAGGGACAGTCTGCTTACCCAGGATTTGCCGCAGAGCGGCATATATATAAGGAAAGATCTAAGACTTGTGGGATTCAACCTGATGCATTGTTCCACTGCTAGAAGCGGCATTGTATACCACGCACACCGATGAACAGGTGCTAGAAATATATTGAGTTACTGAAGAGATGATATTAAAGAGTATTCCTTGTGGCATTGTGTATTACGCAAGCCGAAACTGAGCTTACTGCCCACCCATGGTTTCGAGTTTTAAACTCTTATCAAGGACAGTCTGCTTTCACAGGTTTAGCCGCTTTCACCAGTAAAACAATTCATCTGGTAGAAGCCCACAAATTAAAAAAAAATTTTTATATATAACCAGATCTGCGACTAAACCTGGGTAAGCAGACTGTGCCTGATAAGAGTTTAAAACTTGAAACCATAGTATGGCAGTGAGCCCAGGTTCGGCGTCCGTGATACACAATGCCACAAGTGGCACGCTTAGAGCTGTTGTCCACAACTTGATTTATTTTTAGCACCTGGTCATAGAAGTAATTTATGCACAATGCCGTTCTATCAGTGTAGTAATGCATCAGGTTGAAGCCACAAGTCCTAAAAAAGGGGGTCCGGAATTTCACTGTTAGACAAAGAGAATTCCATTTTTAATTGGCAAAATTTAGCTGATTTGATGCTTAAAAAAATTGATGAGTGGTCTGTTGGAGTGGGTCACAGGTATTCAAATGTTTAAAGCATCATTCAAGGCACTATTCATGAGGCGAGCATGAGCGCTGCAAAGTACTCAACTGTCGAGTAGACCGAATAAAAGGCAACGGCGTGACGCAAAAAATGTTTTTTGCGAAATGCCAAAAATGGTGACAAAACGTGAGCAATTTTTCCAGTTTTAACCCAAGGTGTGTAGGGATTGAACGGTAAAAGCTCATTGTATTGTAAACTTCTAGCTCAGGTTTGGCTTTTCACTTGTTAGAATGAAAACTACCGTCACCCTCTTTGAATAACTGAGCTTCATCCTTCAAGTTTGGAAAAAGGGTGAAAGAGTAAATATGTCTTTACTTAAAGTCCTTTCAGTTTTGAGAAAGGTGCAACAGTTCAAGATAGTCCGCATAAGCAAGCTTTTTCAAGATTTAGTGTCTACAGAGATTAAAAAGGAAATAAGCCAATCTTTAAGGAACGCCGTTTCTCAGACATCGAAGCTTGCTTTGCAGACAAAAAAGCTTTTAGCTTTGCTTAAGGTACGGCGACCACGCACAATTGACGTTGTGCGTGTAATAACGTATATCGTTTAGCCGCTGTTTCCTATTTCGCAATCACTTTTTCAATAAGAACTTCAAAACGTAATACCTTGATTGCAAATAAAATTGAATTGAATTGAATTGAATTGCTTTGCTTGTTACCAGTAGCAAGGGTAAAATGTTGGTTTGGGGAAAGTTCCATGATCATTTTAACCATGTGCTTATATGAAAGAAGTCTGCAGGTTGCAGGTAAAGCCATATGCCAGGAAGGCATAAACAGCTGTCAGAGCAAGGATTCCGACACCGTCCTTCTTAGCTTCAAAAAAATCCTCGATTCTTAGCTTTAAAATTAAACTCCAAAAGGTGACCTTTTCAACTACTCATCGTATTTTTGCTTGCTTATTTTTAAATAATTTAGATGATAAATATGACTACAGCTTTCAGCAATTCACAGAAAATCAGTGTCGGAGTGCCAAAGACAAATACAAATCCTTTATTAGCTCTAGCAAGCTAAATAAGCGACTCCGGCTTGAGCGTATTTAAAAAAAACTACTTCAGTTCCGACTCCAAAAAAACATGCGACTCTAACTTTCATCAATAATACCACAACCCTGGCTTAAACTAAAACAAGATGTAAAATCTCATGCTCGTCTTGGTTTTGCTTCCCCAAAGCTTCGTCTCGTTTCGGTCTCAAACCACCGGCCTCGATTCCGCCTCTGCTGATTGAGAAATTGTAGTTGTGGCTGTTAAATTAAACAAAAAGTGTTCAATTTACAGTTGCAAATATCAAGCATAATTGGAGTCTGATACATGTATAATGGCAGCAACACTTAATAACCACGAGAACAAAAATCTGGAATCCAATTTTAGATTTGATTGTTTGTAAAAGAAGTGCACTTCGCCAAGATATTTTAGGAGAATAAAATTGTTAAAAAAACATAATGCAGTAAAGGATTGTAAATCTTGTATTATAAAAAATTGGAGCAAATTCAAAATATATTCAGAGGTATGTGAATGACTGTTATTATTAGATTAAGTAAAATTATCCTAAAAAATAAAATGATGATATAATATGTCAAAAGACACTAATTATTAGACTTTGATCATAATTGAATAAACCGTTTTAAAGTCAGAAGTTTATTTGTGTAGAATTTAACTCTTGGAGAATTTTAGCGCCTTGTAGTTGGTAAAATCGTTCAAAATCATAAATTCTTCAAAGACTTAAAGGCAAGCGCATTAAAAAATTTAACTATTTGCAGACTTGAAATTATTAGAAAATCTTACTAAATGTCTTGAGCTCCTCAGATTTTTAATGAAACAATTTAAGATTATTTTCAAGCAAAGTTTAATTGAAAAAAACGTTTGAAAAATTAAATTGAACAAATTTATTGTTTCTTTTAACGAGGATTTAACATAACTTAAGAGTTATAATGGCTTTTTAATACTGATAGCAGCCTTAGGTGGTAAAAGGATAAACCGTCGTACCCCAGACCTGTTTGGGTCTGACCGGAGGGGATGCCTTTCCAAACGACAACAACGACAGCGTTGTTGTATCTGGATGACCTTTATATAACAGGGATCAAAAATTTGTAGCCACAAAACCAAAGAGAGCCGCAATCTTGTTTGAGGTTTGATTGCTTGTAAAAGAATGGCAAGAAGACAATTAATAAAGATGATAGTTAGGAGATCAAAAGTACAGATTGTCTGCATATTTCAAGGATATATCAAGTAAATACCAGAAATTAATTAAAATCTTGTTTTCAACTCGATAAAAGAACAGTTGATGTTAATAGAAACCGCTCTTAATTGCACAAAAATCCGCAACCAGATTTCCTCATGGAGTTGATAAGCTAAATATTAACAAAACTTTATACTAATTCATAATCTTTTAATACTTTTTATAAACATATATGAAATCTAAACCATTTGCTCTTTTTAGATTAAGTCAAACTGTCCTAAACAATTAAAATATAATATAAAATGTTAAAAAATTTAAATGGTTGGAATAGTTGGACCTGGATCATAACCAAATCACGTATTCGTCTTGAATTAGGTACAACGACAGTTGGTCGAACGACACTTGATTAAAACAACAGTTAATCGAAACGACATTTAATCGAAGCGACACTTGATAAAAAAAAGATTTACTTTTCTAGGTTTCTGCGGTTAAACAATCTCTTTGCTACTGTAAATTAGATTCATAAAAAACAGAGGCCATCAGTAAGAAGAAAGTTTGTTGTTATTTCTATAATTTTTTGCCAATGTCAAGGTCAGAGTTTCTTAACAAGGTCCCTGGTAAAGCATTTTTAGGGGTGCAACAAGTAGATTACTTGCATGATTTTGTTACATCCCTATTGCTGCCTTTTTTTGCATTCTTTTTAGATTGTAGTCAGTAACGTATTTAGGGAGAGGGGAATTGTGCCATAGCCCCACTCTTGGAGACCGCTTAAATAAATGAGAGGAAGATTCAAAGGGAAGAACTTTTTCTTGAGAGAATACTATGTTTTTGGGACAAAAATTCGACAAACCCGGACATATTCAGAGTTGTAAAGTCGTTTTTCATTATTCGATCAAGTGTCGTTTCGAAGAACTGTTGTTTCGATAAAGTGTTATTTCGATCAAGTGTGGTTTCCATCAATTGTCGTTCAATCAATTATCGTTCGATCAGCTTTCGGGTCACGCTTGAATTAACATTTTAAAGTCAGTCAAAAAATTTTTTTTTAATAAATACATGTTTAAAAAATAATCCGCTCAAAAATTTTCAAGCTTTAAAATATTTCAGTATTAAAAAAAAACAGCTTGAAACCTGTTAAAGAAGTTGAAGTCTCAGATTTTGATGATTGGGTCTTTGATGCTGGTCGTGAGATTGCAGTTGAATCTTTATTTATAAAAAAAATATTAAAAAAACTCGCAATAATTGTTAAAATGGAAGCATTTGATGATATCTAATTTAGATTTTTGTTACTTTTTTTCTGAAATAGAACTAGATGTCGCCTTCTATCAGTAACAAGACAGTTTATTGTCTTTTTTTATAATTGTTTGTCAATGTCAAGGTCAGGTTTTTTTTAACAAGTTCCCTGGGCAAAGCATTTATGAAGGTGTAACTATTAGATCACTTGTCATGGTTATTTTTTTAGATGCCTATTGCTGCTTTTTTTGCATTCTTTTTAGATTGTAGTCAGTAACGTATTCAGGGGAGGTAGAATTGGGCCATGGCCCCACCCTTGGAGAACGCTTGGAGATATCAGAGTCAGATTCAAAGAAAATATCTTTTTTTAAAGATTACTATGTTTTTGGGACAAAAACTCAACAAAACCGGGATAGATTTAAAGTGAAGTCCTTTTTTTTGGAATTCATTATGTGTTTGGCACGAAAAATTAACAAAACCGTAACAGGCTCAAAGTTGTACATTTCCTTTTTCATTTTTCAATCAAGTGTCCTTTTGATCAAGTTTTGTTTTGATCAAGTGTCTTTTTAATCAAGCGTCATTCGATCAAATGTTATTTCGATCAACTGTCGGGTTATGCACGAGAAAGCCAGAAGATCAAAGAAAGCTAATATTCAATTCAATTTTTAATGGTTTTTTAAAAAACTACAGATAGACATGCAATAAAAGATGTTAAAGAAAAAGCTAAAAGTACTGTTTGACTGCTTAAAGTTCAAATTCTGTTGACTGGATCTCTGATTCTGATGGAGAAATTGTAGCTGCAACTGTTTGGTTAAACAAAAAGTGTTTTATTTACGTTAGCTAATATCAAAGTCTGATACACCAGGGACAACACCGAATAACAACAAAATCAAAAATCTGGAATCCAATTTTAATTTGATTGTTTGAAAAAGAATGGCACTTATTCTAAGATACTTTAGGAGAACAAAGGTGCTAAAAAACATAATATAGTAAATGATTTTAAATCTTGTATTACAAAAATTGAGGCAAAATCAAAATTATATTTAAAATTTTTTAAAATTTTTAATCAAGCATAGCAAGCTCATTTCTTGCACCCCGATGATGAAATATTATTTGTTACGAAATAGGATACTAGTCACAAAAGAGAGTAATAACTAAATCGCATTTTTTAATTTTGATGCTCAACCTTAATTTCCCAAAAATACTAGGATATCGAATCTTGTCTGCAACCACTCTTACCCAACTTACAAAGGAACACAAAAAGTCTACTTTACTATGATTATTACAAAAGCACTTACAATAGCCAACAGGATTGCCAAAGAAATAATTTCTTGCACTTAAAATAGTTTATTAAAAAAGTAAAAAATGCATTTTTATGCTTAACCATGTTTTTAGTAAATTTGCTAAGTCTAAAGGGAAAAGAATAAAAAATAAATTGGTAGTCAATCTAATACCTAAGAAAAAATAACCAAAAGTAGCGATAACTAGATTCATATCATGATTCGGTAAAGAAAAAGTATTGAAAATACATTCAGAAATCAGCTGCTAATTATTGAGATGAGTGGTGCCAGATTATCCTTCGACTGTATCAAGACAGTCATCGGGAAAAGCCAAGCAGGG
The DNA here is from genome assembly GCA_963680785.1 of Diplosoma virens. Classification (NCBI taxonomy): domain Eukaryota; kingdom Metazoa; phylum Chordata; class Ascidiacea; order Aplousobranchia; family Didemnidae; genus Diplosoma; species Diplosoma virens. The sequence continues at coordinate 42,179,964 of OY796880.1, forward strand.
AGAGACAAGGATTCCATGATGTAACTCTTTTGGAAATTCGGATTTCTAACCAAGAATCTACAATTACAAGGTTAAATATGAGCATTAAACATCGAAAAAGAACCAATTAGAAAACAATTGAAAAACGTTGTAATTTCGGACTGCGTCGAACCAAATGCAATGAAATTTGTCAAAAGAACTTAGAAGCAACATAGAAAAGAGTTAATAAAATTAGAATTTCCAACTTTTTCGAATGATTATAAAAAAAGAACTAATCAGAGAAGAATTTTGGACTAAGCAAGACAAATGTAGAAATTGAAAAAACTAAAAAAAACTAAAGTATCAAAAATACCGACTTTGATTAAAAAATGACTAACAATAAACTTTTAGCTTTCTTTTAATTACCTTTCATATCTTTTTTTGCTTGCTTTTTTACAATATTTATTTATTGCAAGGTTAAACTGTCACTGACAAGATTTTAATAATCGAAACAGCTGTCTGTCAGAGCATTTTGCACCCCCGTGTAAATATTTTTGTCTAAACACTTTTATTTTCATATTTTTAAACAAAATCAGTATTTTTAATGCTTAAGTTTTTTTCAATTTTGTCATTTTCTACATTTGTCTTGCTTAGTCCAAAACTCTTCTCTGATTGGTTCTTTTTTACGATTATTCGATGAAGTCCGAAATTCTAATTTCATTAACTCTTTTCCATGTTGCTTCTAAGTTCTTTCGACAAATTTCATTGCATTTGATTCGACGCAGTCCGAAATTACAACGTTTTCAACTCTTTTCTAATTGTTTTTTTTTCGATGTTTAATGCTCATATTTAACCTTGTAATTGTAGATTCTTGGTTAGAAATCCGAATTTCCAAAAGAGTTACATCATGGAATCCTTGTCTCTCCCTGCTTGGCTTTTCCCAATGACTGTCTTGATACACTCAAAGCATAGTCTGGCACCACTCATCTCAATAATTAGCAGCCGATTTTTCCAAAGAAAAATAAAGATTGACACATTTTTTCAGTACAGTTGCACAATAAGTATCACAATTTCTAATAAAGGTTTTCATGCAACTGATTTTGGTGAATTAAGAAAAAGCTGTTTATGGTTAAAAATGTTTTACTTAGGCCTTGCAATCACCTTGATTCAGTTGCTATAAATAATTTATAGTTCAAAACCTAAAAACTAGACTTTGTTTTATTAACTGGGATTTCAGCAGCTTGCCTTGTGCTGGGAAAACTTTTCCGCTCCATTAAAAGAAAGTGCTGAGAAATTTGATCATACCAAATTATTTGCAAAACGTAGTACACAAAATTCTATTGCGCATTGTGCTTCCTTATTTCTGAGCTTTAGAAAACTGTTTATTGATGAACAAACAATAAAGTCTGAATAATATTCTTTAACGTTAGAAGTTGATCATGCCATTCAAGTCTTGATATAACCGCTTTAAAAATTCGCACAATGAAGCTTTCTAAAATCTTTTTTTTGAAACTGGATATTTGATGTTTGCTTTAACATATCCATACACTCTATATTTATGGTATACAGTAAAATCACGATACCAAGGTTTAATTGTTTTTGCTTTACAAAATAACTGTAACAACTTGGAAGCTTGTCACCAACAAGTTTGTAGTAGCACGTTTGTGAATCAAACTCATTGCTTTGCAGCTTTAGACTTAACACGCTGTTGGACTGGTTAGAACAATGGCGAACACGTTGGTTCGATTTACGACGTGCACTCACAATGCGACAACTTTTAAAGATTGTAATGACCAGTTAGAAATCGCTGCTAAAATGTGATTAATTTGACCGTATTTATCTAGTAGTCCATGCCGCCACTGAAAGGTCACTGAAATAAGCAAGTAAAGCTCCTCTTTGTACAATATACTACACAGAACTTGGAACCTGTGATAAGCGAACTGTGTTTGTTTAGACTCCAAATCCACTTCAACTTTCGAAAATAATAATCCAATCCGATCCAAGCCCGACAAAACTTGCAAAATTGACAGTCCACAGTCTGATCAGTCCGAAAAAACTTGGTTGCGCAGTTATTAATCATTTTACAGTTAGGTGCAAGGTTTGAGGTTATAGAAGCAAATTATTATAACTCTATACAACATCTATTTCCATTTTAACTTAAATATGAAATTATGCTTGGGCCAATCATATATTTGCACTTTACTATTCCATACACAGAGTAAAAAATTAAATAAAAACTATACAAAATAATAAACAGATAATAAATTAGTATAAATATTAAGTTGAAATAGCAAAATTCATGCATTCCTACTATCAATCAAAACTTTCTTAAAAACTTAAATCAATACTTCATAAAAGTCGTACAACTACATTCATATAACTAGATCAATCACTAAGCAATATTATTTCAAGAAAAAAATGAGCCCACATTTTGTCTAATTTACATTTGTTTTCAAATTTTCAGCTTAAAAAATCGAAAATAAATTTTCTTTTATTAATAAAAATTGTTTAATTTATAAATCCTTCTCCCTATAACCCAGTGGTTCTCAAATGGTGTGCAAGAGCACACTGGTGCGCTCTAGAAGGTGGCCAAGTGCGCTTTTGATCACAGAAAATTTAATCTTTATCTGATTATATTTTTAAAAAATCATATGACTTTGATATACTTTAGACATCATGAATGTTGTATCCAAGTCAGTTAAGACCCACGGTGGGCAAATTGCGGCTCGCCGACATAAATTTTGTGGGTCTTGTATTGAATCGTAATATTACAAAAAAATTAAGATTATACTTTATTGTTAAAGCATTGACCTGCGTAGTGTTCGTTTCATTGTTCACTTCATTTAATTAATTAAGATAATTAAAAATTCTGTTCGTGGCGCCATTCCACTTTACAACTTCAATGCACTTTTATTATGTTGTCTCGGGAGTTTAAATTTGAAAGGTACTTTGAAGTTACGCGTTTGAACTGAGACTTTGAAGTTACGCCTAGGAAGTGATATAAGAAAGAACTTTAGAACAGTGATTATTATTGTGTTTTGGTGTTTGGAAGAAGAACTGCCGGAAAAAACTGTTTAGTAAAAACGCCCCTTTTAACCGCTTTGGAGTGGCAGTTTGTGTTTTGTAGCTGGTATTTACTGAATTGCATGAAATACATTGAACAGGATTATTGAGTTTTTGTTTTTTGAGTCGAGAGAGGGTAAAGTTCTTGGAGTTTCCCCAAGAAAACATTTCGATTATAACTAAATTCCTTCTAAATTTCTAACATTTATTAATATTGTTTTCATTTATCGATGTATTTTAGAGTGGTAAAACAAATATATGTTTTAATATAATACTAAATATATTGCACAATTTTGCGGCTCGCTGCTGTTTATGGTTTTCCGCAAGCGGCTCTTTCTTTGAACAACTTTGCCCACCCCTGGTTAAGACTTTAATGAATTTGCCTTCCAGTTAAAAATGTACTATTTTTTACAGCTCTCGTTCGATACACTCAATGAAATATAGTGTTTTTTTTAATTTCTTATCTATCATTAAAAAAATTGAATTGCCCATACTATGGATAGATTTCTAAGCAAGAAACGTACCAGTGAAGAACTTTCTTCTGTTAATGAAGCTACTCTAAGTGGCATAAAACCTCCAGCTAAGAAAAAAAAGAGCAGACCAAATCGTAAATATGACAAAAGTTATTTAAGTTATGGTTTCACGTGGACTGGAGATGAAAATCAGCCTCAGCCATTGTGTTTGGTTTGTGGGTGCAAAATGACAAATGAGGCAATGGTTCCTAGTAAATTAAGTAAGCATTTTCAAACATTACATCGCAGTCTTCAAGACAAAGATGTATCTTATTTCAAAAGATTACTTGAAAATCAAACAAAGCAAGCTGTTGGTTTCAAAAGTAGAGCAACGGTATCTGAGAAAGCTCAAATTGCTTCTTATGAAGTATCAGAAATGATAGCTATTAAAATGAAGTCACATACTCTTGCTGAATCTTTAATTTTGCCTGCTTGCAAAAAGATGGTTAAGACTATGTTAGGGGACGATGCAGAAAAACAAATAAGCAAAATTCCTTTATCAAATGATACTGTTCATAGGCGCATTCTGGAACTGTCTAACAATATTGAAGAAAATGTTTGCATTAATAAACTTCAGGATTCATACTTTGCTCTCCAAGTTGATGAATCAACCGACATAACCAATAAAGCACAACTACTCACCTTTATTCGCTTTATTGATGCAGACAATATAGTAAATCAGTATCTTTGTTGCAAAGAAATGCCTACCACTACTAGAGGTGAAGATATTTTTTATATATTAAATGACTATTTTAAGAAATGGAATTTATCCTGGAAGTCGTGTGTTGGGGTTTGTACTGATGGAGCCCCATCAATGGTGGGTTCTATTAAAGGTCTTGCATCGTTTGTGAAGCAACAACATCCCAACATCATAACAACTCATTGTTTCTTACATAGAGAGGTCCTGATGGCAAAAACACTGGGTACTAAATTGAAAGAAGTTTTTGATCAAGTTGTGGAAATGGTGAATTTTATTAAGACTAGACCAGTAAAAGCTCGTGTATTTGAGCTACTTTGTGAAAACATGGATTCACAGCACACACGCTTACTATTGCATACAGAAGTAAGATGGTTATCAAGAGGTAGGGTGCTTTGTCGAGTGCTTGAACTTCATCAAGAACTATTGGCATTTTTTGAGAAAGAAAATAAAAGTAAATTTTGTGGACTCTTGAAAAATGAGTTTTGGGTTTCAAAGCTGAGATATCTGACTGATATGTTTCAGCATTTTAATAATCTGAATTTGTCCATGCAAAATGGGAATGAAAATCTTCTCTCATCTACCGACAAAATTAAAGCATTCCAGAAAAAACTAGCTATTTGGAAAAGAAAAGCCGGTTCAGGGTGTTTAGAAATGTTCCCTTTGGTTGGAAAAGACAATTCAGATGGTTTAATCCCATTAATAGTGGATCATTTAACGATTTTGGAAGATAAAATGGATTATTATTTTCCATCAATAAATATCGAGCAATACGATTGGATTCGCAACCCTTTCATTGACATTCAACTTATGATGCTGGCTTTTCGTTAATAGAAGAGGAGGAGCTGGCTACTATATCTACTGATCGAGGCTTAAAGATCAAGCATAAAGAGACATCCATCGAGCAGTTTTGGATTTCAATCAAAGGAGAATACCCTTCAATAGCTAGGAAAGCTTTGACTGTTTTATTGCAGTTTTCCACATCGTATCTCTGTGAACAAGGATTTTCTGTGCTAACTAACATTAAATGTAAAAATAGATCAAATCTTAAATGCATAGATGAAGAGATGAGAGTATGTTTATCGCATATAAGGCCAAATATTCACAAAATTGTAAAATCTCACCAATCTCATGTTTCCCATTAAGATATTTGAATGTAAAATGTATTGTTCTAAAATAAAAATGGTTATTTCAAGTAAATTCTTTATAATTTTCCTATTTCTAAAGTTCATCACTAATTTTGCTATATAAATAACAATGGTGCGCCTCAAAGTTTTGGTTGTTTCATAGGTGCGCTCTGGTGTACAAAAGTTTGAGAAACACTGCTATAACCCATCGCCTCGGTGAAGGACATTAGAAATAAATGCGTTTAATTATTATATCTGAAACGATTTGTTCAATTTCTGAGTGAAAGTATACAGTAGAGATCCTATTAAAGCCGTATTATAAAATATTTGCGTGATATTTTGCTCAATCACGTATACATGTTCTTTAATTTAGCTGACAACAAGAAAGTGGCTAATTTGGTTATAAAGATAAAATAAATTCGGTCTTAAAGTGTTATGAGATTTCAGTTATAAACATAAGGTACCTGTTTTTTAGTTAATCTGTTTTCGGCTAACATAAACGTTTTCGGCTTATATTAGCCCTCTTTAAATGAAATAAAATGTTTAGCATTAATAGTTTAGTCATGTAATTTGAAGATAGAGGTCAATGACCTGATTCGTAGTAGTTGTTTACCAAATCTGTCGCACGAAATTTTCAGAAAAGAAGTTGTTGAGAATTAATTTAAAGTTTTGCGCTTGCATTTTAAATCAATTCTCAACAATTTCTTTTCTGAAAATTTCGTGCGACAGATTTGGTAAACAACTACTACGAATCAGGTCATTGATCCCTATCTTTAAAATGCATGATTAAACTACTTGTCACAAACTTTATTCGGGAATCCCAAAGGACCAGTTGAGCTAGGTAACCCGAATACCTCCGCTGAAACAAAGCTGTGTCCAAATTTTATTTTATTCCGGCTCAAGAAGTAGTCTTGCTATGAGCCTGACAGTTTATACAGTTGGTTTAACGAAAACTCGGATTGATTTCGTTAAAGACTCTTCTTCACAACAAACAGAGACCACTGTCTTTAATAAGAACGAATGTATTACAAAAATCACATCCGACCAAACTTCTATTTCACGCTTTGCCAAACTGCAAAGCGAAATCAACAATATAGCTCGACTCAATCAACACAAATAATTGTACCTCTGTCGAATACAACTGCCAACCACTGGCACAAAATAAATTCAACACTTGACGACCAATACAAAAACTAACGGGCCTTCCGCACCCAACCAATTACTTTCACTCGAGTTGTCTCAAAATCACATCTCATCTTAATAATTCGCTACGCATCGGCTTTATATAGAAACCAAAATCACGTGACGTAAACTTTCTCGTAATTTCGAGATTTAGCCAGAACTCCCTGGAGAGATCGTTACGAATTAAGTGGCATATACGCGAACCTTCTAGTACAATGACCTTGGTCAAAAACATATTACGTCAATACAAAGAGAAAAAAGAGAAAAGAAGATACATATATCGAGCAATATAGAACAAATTGGACGTATATCGCAAACAGCGCTCAAAGAGCGGCATTTATTCTCTTATAATAACACTACGAATTACTATTAACGGGGATAAATTATATCTTTACGATTAAAATTATGAATGAAGTGTGACACTACTAAACATTTTATTTCATCTGAAGAGGGCTAATGTAAGCTGAAAACGTTTATGTTTGTTTTGTTTTATTTTAGCTTGAGTGCATGTACGTATATTGCTGTATGTGATTGTGACATGGTTAAAAAAAGTATACTCTCTCCCTAAATTGTAATTAACAAGCTATTTATGAACAGCTATCTAATATTCCAGAATGTACCGGAATGTTTAAACAAACCGCTTGCAATAAAATTCTCACTGAACGCGAATCAACGACCGGCAAAAAATTCATCTCTAAGCTTTTCGCCCGACACTCGTCAAGAGATAAACGTCGGAAAGGAAGGGAAAAAAATTCAATTGATTGTCTAATCTTCGTCCAGCTCTATTAGACAATTTCTCGTACAGCTTTATTAGACAATTAAATTTAATTTTCTCCTTCATTTCCAACGTTTAACTTCTGACGAGTGTCGGACGAAAAGCTTCGAGATGAGTTTTTTGCTGGCTATTTTCAAACTCTGTACCACAATCCACTTTTGCAAGTCAATAGGTATATTGGAATATTTTAGAATTTATAATAAAAAGCAAAACTCCATGAAAGCTAACGTTGAAGTTGAAAGTTTATAATTTTTTAATTGCATCTTTGTTTTTGATCTTGATATTTCAGTTGAATCCGCTTTGTACAGTATAAATTATAAGATAAAAGTTATGTTGTACATAAATGTGAAAAAAAGTAAAATAAAAGAATGAGTTTTGCACTTATTTTTACTCACTGAGTCTTGACTAACTATTCTTCACAATACAAATTAATTTATTTAGCTTTAAATCAACAAAGTAAATATTTTATCTCTGTTCTTCGAGATTGATGTGTTAAGAAATGGATTATTTTAAAAGACCACTTGCTAAAATCTGCGTATGAAGTTTTAAAAAATGCACTGCGGCTTGAATTAATATACGAGTATATTATATATATATGTCACTTGTTAGAAAATTATTAATTTTTAGAAATGTCCACATATATCCTCATAGTGACATGTAATTAAGTAAAATAAATGACTTAAATCCAGAGTACAAACGCACATCTTAACAAATTTATCATGTGTTTTCGACGACGTTGATGTGTAAAGTTAAGAGGTTTATTGTGGTTTCCAATTCTTTTACTATAGCTGACACAAAGCTAAATTGTATTTTAGTTAATATTTTTGAATGCTTTTAGCAAGTCAAACGGTCATATAAATTATAAAACTCACAATAATATTTAAAATTTTTCTGTAATTATGTTAAAAAGTTTCTTTTATTTATAGATGCTTATTAGTGCAGAACATAAAAAGATAAACAAAATTTTAACTTACTTGTAAGTTCAATAGGTTTCAAAGTTGTAATAATTTTTTCCGCACTAGTAAAACCTAATTTAAAAACACTAAACTACTTTTTAGCATTGAATATTTCCAAAAATACAATTTTACAAAACAATAGCCCCAGCATAGTTTGCTTCTACATTTTATATATCAACAAAATAAGGTAACTGCATAATTCAATAGCCAATAAATATTATTAATTATTTTCTAATTTTATAAACTATTAGGTGGCACAACTTTTGGAATGGTTTTGTATTTTTGGGACCTGCTGTAAATTAAAAATCTGGTTAATTTTTTAATTTTATCCCCATTTTTTATTCGACCTATTTTTATGATCTAGTTGAAAGATTCTGTTATGCTGAAGAAAAAACTATGAACTGCTCTTTTTTGTTAGCAGAAAATTCATGTTTGAAACAATTTTTTGAGGTCAAATTAACTTCTATTCCCAATTCATTGCTTCAGTCTGAACAAATACATTCAAGAAAAAATTTCTTTTTATTCTGTATAATATCGTTTTTATAACAATTCAAATGGCTAAAAGATTCCCAAAAAAGTTTTGATGCTTTTTAAAAATTGTGTGTGTTAATTGAGTTTCTAAAATATGATACATCAACCTATTTTTAAAAATTACTTTAAATGTCTGATGAACTCGAACTAACAGTATTAAATTTGACATAAATACATTAACGAGCTATTTACGGCAAAACATATCTGATATTCAAAAATGAACTTGAAATTTATATTTAGAGTATGTTTAGGTAAACAGCTTTATGCATAAACTTTTACCTGATGGTCTTTGGCAGGCGTAATGTTTTAAGCCGTTACAAGCTTCATTTTGCCATTTTTTTTTATTGTTTACGATTACTACACATTGTTGACCAAAAGTTTTGGAAGGTTCGCCAATTTTCCAGTTCATGTATCCATCTTCAACGAATGATCCGTCGGTCCATTGAAATCCGTAACTTGAAACACGGTTTGGTACCAAACCAATCAGCACTGATTGAGCTAAGATTAAATTTGCAAAAAGCAAGAAATAACTAATGCATAGAAAAAACTTTATTTAAAAAGACATAAATTTTTTAAGATTTTAAAAATTAAACGAAGGGTGGGTGGTCGCAGGTTATTATTGATATTGTTAACACAATAATTAGCGTTTTAATTTATGGAACCTCGATGAAAATACGAGGAACCCCAACTGGATAGCAATATCTTTGTATCTCTGAAAGGAATCGTGGTTATTGGAAGAAGTTGCTCGAAGTTTAGCGTTTCTATTGCTGGTTTGCAAATAGAAAAAATAAATAGTTGATAAGAGAATGATTCCTTATTAACAGCAAAATAATAAAAGTAAAAACATGTTTGACAGTATAAAGTACTCAAACTCTATTTACTTTTAACTTCAGCTATAAAAAAAGTGTGGAGTTCACAAAGCAGAGTTTTAGTAAGTGTAAAACTTTGCAAAAGCCTTGGTTTTTTAAACCTACACTTGTCTGTCTAAATAAATAATTGAAAGCTCTGTATGTTTCTATTTTCATTGAATCACAATTTTAAACTTCATTTTGAATTTCTCTGTTAAACAAACTGCTTTCTTTTTTGTGTTAAACACTGTTTAAATTTTTCGCTTTGTATGAGGCTACTTATAGAATATTAGCAAATAAATTTTAATTTTTGTATTGACTAAACTTACTTGTTGCTGATTTTGCTACAAGGTTTGCCACACTTTCATCTTTTAAAACTGCTACTTCTCCTCTATGAAGACCACAAAGTTGTTGAAAATTTTCAAATCTTTTTCCGCCAATCCACTTTTCATTAAAAATTTTGTATTCATACACTCCAGAAACTATCCAATTCTCAGCTAATGATCCAACAAAACAAAACAAATAAAAATTACATGCTTTATTTTGTAATTTTAAACTTTAGCTAGTTCAAATTTATTAAAATGAAAAACTTTTACTTCTACTGTAAAATAACAATGATCATATTATTTTAGAAGTAAAGGTTTTTCATTTTAATAAATTTGAACAAAAGTATTTATAAAGTGAACAACAAAACAAAAGAGCGATTTTGAATTTGGTAAAAAGTTTACAAGCATAGCTTTACCTGTAACGATTATTCAAAAAAAGTAGTTTGTTAGCAAAAAATTGTGCTGCTGCTGCCGACTCAGAAAAATAGAATAACAAAAATTTTCTAACAAATCTGACCATATCTAAGTTCAAGTTTAGGTCCAGCTTTACAAAGGTTTTATAGTAATTGATTTCAAAGACACTATGACTGATTCTAAACGTGTCCAAACCGCTGTTTGCTCAAACATGGACAAAACATCATCCGCTAATTTTTTTATTAAAACCCTATGTTGTGCGGTTCATTTTTACAATCTATTGAGCAATCTTTCTTACTCTGAACTGGAAAGAACAACAGACTTAATTTTGGCACACTTGTAACTTTTTAAAGGTAATTTTTAAATTTATTGCAGTTAAGTTAAACGGGTCAATTGAACCACCGGCTTTTAAAAGCAAAAAAGGCCTTTTTTATATTATATATTTATATTGCTTGCATAGGAAATGTTGATCAGACGTTAAGAAACAGTTATTAGAACTTTGATTAAATAGCAATAGAAGTTGTTGCTTATGGTACAGCAAATCCAGGTAAGAATTTGATAATTGCATTTATTGGCTAGTACAAGAGATACAAGAGAGCACTGGTTATTAAATCTCGCTGTGGATAAAACGAACAAAAAGAAGTGTTCGATATTTTACTCTTATAGTTTATAAATATCTCTTACGTAATGAGAATAATGTTTAATTATAGTGTTAAAACACGATACTGCCCTATATATTTTTAGTTACAGGTTTCTGGAAAAAAGGCAATGGCAATAGTACAAAAACTTTTGAATTCAATCCTTGGAAGAAAAACTCAAACGATCAAGATAACCAGTCTTATCACAAAGATATAAAGAACTCTTTTCTTAAATGTTGTTTATCTGCATAATTTAAATCAATCACTAAATCAAATTGACTCTTTTTCACCCTTATCTTCACTCTTTAATTAAAATTTCTTTTTGGCAATGATCTACTATTTCATTTCAGCAATTATTTTTCATTTTTAAAATTGTTATATAAATTTCTATGCCGTTACTAAATGCTATTGACTTTGTTTAATTTGTTTATTTTGCTTTTATGCTGGTCTGTAAAAATTTAGTGTATATAAAAAAAATTTTTTTATTTTTTTATTTATATTTGTTATGTTAATCATACATAATTTTTTTATCCATCAATTTCGACTAGCATAATAGTTTTTTTATGTTACGTTATGTTATTTTTAATAATGTAATTATCTGCTTATTATTTTATTTATAAATTCGTAATTTCTTTTTCTATGTATTCATTCTTATTATTTTTTGTATGTCACCAGATGCATTCAGAAAAGGTTTCCGGACCTGGTGAGGTTTTTTTTATGAGTGGTTTTTCTTTACTCACCTTGCTCAGTTGAGCTAAATTTTCATCTTGGCTAGCTGTGCCACCCATCATCAATACGCAGACTAGTCATGCACTGGTTATTCAATCTCTCAATTTATATTATTATAATATTTTCTTTTTTCTTTTCTCATTTCTTATATTTTTATCTGATTAAGGTGTTGCGGCCATACTTTCTACTGTTTTGTACTTTCACTTTCTAATTATTTTACGCATGTTTTAACGTCTGACGTTGTGCTGCTTCTTCCTTTTCTTGATCTTTCCAATATTTACAATTTTTAGTGTTGAACTGTTTACTAATGATTGAGAATAAAATGAAATGAATAAATGAATGAATAAATGTCCCCGAAAGAGCAGCAAAACAACTAATGGATGCTTTTCCGAATGGCAAAAGGTCTAGAAGGCAACCCAAAACTTGCTGGCGGAATTATGTTGAAGACCTGGTCTGGTCGCGTCTTGGAATTCCACCGGCAGAATTGCTGCTAGTTGCAGGAGATTAAGATGCTTGCAGATCTCAAATCGAGCTGCTGGCTCCGCAATCTTAGAAGGACAAGCGGGAAAAGGGAAATACATTAAATCAATTCAATGCTTTTTCCGAAACTGATGATAATGATTAATTAAGAAAATTTTTTAAGAATTGTTTTGCATGAAGTCTGCATTATGCAAAATCGAATATTTTCAATTTAAACAAAAAGTTAAACAGCAGAAAATCAAACTATTTAAACAGAATAAGAATCTGACATAACAGAGGTATACACAAGTTGCCATGAGGTCAAAGAGAGCTAAAATTCAGTTCAATTTTTGATATTTTGATAAAAAATGCTGTTAAATATATAATAAAAAATGGTAAAGAAAAAGCCAAAAGTGCTATTTGACTGCTTTCTCAAATCAAATAGTACTTGTATAAATCTAAAAAAGAACAAAAAAAAAGTATTGTTTTTAAATTTTATAATAAAAAGTTAATTAAAATGACATTTTTAACTCGGCACAAGTTTCGTTAAAATTAATGGAAACTAAACTTGATTAAAAAAATCTCGCAAACGAATTTCTCCCACCGTCTTGATAAACTAAAGATTAACAAAAATCTATAATAACCAATATTTTTCTAATACCTATATCTACATAAATGAAATTTATTTATTGTTCTAGCTAGATTAATTCAAGCTATCCTAAGTAATAAGACATATGATATAAAATGTTAAAAACCCTAATTCTTAGATTTGATCACAGAGGAATCACGTAGTTACGTAGTGTGATGAATCGAACCCGCAATCCAAATTTTTCTGTTTAATCCAATTAATAATTTTACGATCAAAAAAATTCCCGCTGTTGAATGCTTCACAAGAAGTTTAAAAAAACTTGAGAGTTGAAGCAAAGAGGCAGACGAGAGGAAACCAGTATGCAATTCGAAATATAACAAAGAAAAGGAGTTTAACGAGAAGAATTTTTTGTTGGTCTCTTTGGGCTAAATCTTAAAAAAAACATATTTTATTCAGAAACAGTAGCGTACCGAAGATTTTTTAAAAAGGAGGCATATAACCTTAATCAAATATGTTTAGTGAAAAATTTTTTTCAGGTGGTAGATAAAAAATAGGTCCTCACTTTTAATCAGTCTCGGATTTTATAAGTTTTGTCTCTAAAGACTACTAGAGATCTTTAAAATACGACAAAACCCTAACGTATTGATGATCTCCAAGAAGGAGGCCATGGCACAATGCCTTCCACCCCTAAATACACTAGTGTTCAGAGACTTATTGAATTTGAAATATAATTTATATTTTTTTATATGTATTTTATATGTTTTTATATGTTTTTCCGGTAAGTGTTCCATTAATGGGTTTGTATTATTAATTTAAAAAATAATTTTATATCGCGTTTAATCTGTAGTTAGTCCATCCCATAAACCACATACGTCATCTTGATTCATTCAGACTTCGGTGATAATGAAATTGATTTGGTTCTTGTAGCAGAACGCAAGAATTGTTTCTCGTGTAACTAACTTTGCACATTTTCAGTCGTGGGCATTCCTGCATTGCCTCTAGCTTAAACGTGTGCTGCGCGCTTTTTGCTATTTGAGTTAACTACAAGTAAGCGCGCAATAAGAGAATAAACCAACTGAGCCAACATGTTGTCAGAAGTGTTACCAGCGTAGAACGTAATATAAACAGACTAAAGAGACATTATTGTAAAGTTCAAGGTAGATTAATGTCGTTCTCCATTCAAGCACAAGAAACCTTTAATTTTAAAAACCCAGAGCTATGGCCTAACTAGATAACAAAGGTGGATACCTCGAGACATGTTTTTCGAAGTCTCGGTCTCTTTTCAGTCTCTTGACCCCAAAGTCTCGTCTCGGCCTCGGTCTCGGATCATTGTTTTGGCATCAGCACCCACTCTAAGACCCCATGTTACCTCCGCAGTGGAACAGGCGAAGTTTTTTGCGCAATGCCAAACGATGGTAAACAAACTTGAGTGATTTGTCTAGTTTTACTGCAAGATAAATCGGAACCAAACACAATAGTGAATGTTGATTACTGTAAATGTTTAGCTCAGATTTTTTCTTAATCTGGATATTGTAGAAAGCAGATTATGCGTCTAGATGTTAAAAAAGTCGTAATTGATTTTGGAGGAACAATGTTTCTCTGACAACCGAAACTATTTTGCTTACTGTCGCCGTTAGAGTGAAACCTTTGTTGTGAACTAGTTTTATAATCATTCGAACCACGCATTCATCTAGCAGAACCCTTAGCAGCTTGTAAAGTCAAGTTTGAATGAAATAACAGTGTCATATGCAGCTGTCAGATTGACAAATAGCAGTGGCATTCTTTTTAGTCTTGAAAAAACTGTCGATGATTTGGGTTAACAAAACGACTTGATCCACGGTTGACTTTTTGCACTAAACTTATCAATTGGCTTGTTGCAGACGTAGGTACGCGTATCGAATTTTTCCCAGGCGACGCAAAGTAAATAACTTTGTCAATAACTTTTGGGTTTTCTACCGCCTTCTTTGTCTTTTGAATCGCGACTACTTGCACTCTTCCGTAGATTTTCGAAATCGGAGTTGACGCAATCAGGAAAAAAGAAAGTTATGTAATCAAAAATTCAAAGCAGCTCTAACATGAATTATAAGCTCTGTGCACATAAAATTAGGGCCCGGAGCTATATCTGGTTTTAAGTATAAAAACCTTTGTAAACAGCGCAGGTCATCCGTAACCAAAGTATTTAAGTTGATTTTATTTAAAGGTTTCCAGTTAGTGGGTCCTTTTAAAACTTAAAAGACGTCAGAATATAAGAGGATAATCATATTAGACCAAAAGTCATATCCAATTTTTTTCTAAATGACATTTTGTGTTCAAACATAAAATTTATCGCAAAAGGATAATGAAGACCATAAATAATCTTTACGTTTACATAAAAAGTTCTTTTCGAATTTCAAGAATAAAGTTTTTTGGGTCCTTAACTTTCAAAATAAATTTATCAAACTGTTTGCAATAAGTAAGGACCGTTTTTTAAATTTTGGAACAAAAAATTTTTGGGAGGAAAAACGTCGTTTGTGTAAATTTCAGACTTTAGAACTGTTATAAATTTATACAAGTTGGAAACCCCTGTTTCATTGAAATTCAATCGTACCAAACGTATTTTTATTCTATTTATATGTTTTTGTTTGCAAAACCCACATCTAAAAGCTATAAACTTTTTTACAAAACTTTTTTAAATAAGTAAACTTATACATAAAAAATACGTCGGATTTTTCATTGTAAAAAAAATTTCGACATAAAAACGGCCTGTTACTTCAAATGCAATGCAAAATATAAATAAAAAGTTAATTATAAAAAGTCAGGTGTTGTTCGATTGTCTAAAGGCGTCAGGATAAGAGCTAAGATGGGAACCAGTTAATTTAATTTTTTTCCCTAGGAATGAATAGTTATAAGAAGTTTTATAAAAATGCTTAGTGTAAAGATTGAATTTTGTCCGCTTGATTGGTATTCAAGTAGTCCAACAGCAATTGTTTCATACAAAAAAATGTATATGTGTAAAATGTTTCCAAGCAATCGCCAAAAGCTCAAAAAAAAAATGTGATTTACATGAAATAAGTTTTGCATCGTCTAAGGCATTTCGACGTCGGCAAAAAACGTAATTCGCTTCATCACGCAATCTTGGTAAAATTCATGTCACTTAATAAAAGCATGAAAATAAAATTCCACGCTCTGCTTGCGAAAACCAGCAAAAATTTACAAAGTTTGCTAAAAAACGTCTGTTTTAACCGTTAACCCTTGTTTGGGGACACCTAAAAATAGTACCTTCTTATTCAGCATTTCAAATTAGGAAAAGTCAAGAAATTCCAGAATTTTATCTACAAAGACGAAGCAATTACAAACGTTTTCGCAAGGGCCGGGCTTCAGGAGCCCGGCCGTTGAGGAGAATAGTGTTAAGTAGTTTTGGCGTTATAAATATTAATTTAATGGGTTCTAAAGCCCGGCCATTGAGGAGTCAATAGCTTGAAAAAGATAAGGTTACAGTCCAGCTGCATTGCTAATGAGTAGGTTATTACGCACTGCTGTATTTTACCTGCGACACTCGAAACGAATTGGTTGCTTCTACGCAATTTTCTAAAAAGAGAGAAAGAGATAAAGCAGCGGAAAAAATTTAATAATAATTTATGATTAATTATGATCATTTCAATTATGATCATTTATTATATAATCATTATGATCAATTATGATCAATTTTGGCCCAGATGGTAGGTGCTTTCTTTAAGCAGGAAGCATGGTCTTGCCACGTTTGTCCCGAGCGACTGAGATACACGCTTTTGGACCAATCTCCACCGACATCGGAGATCGAGTGGCTGTGTGTGAACGTTGATGGCTATAAAATAGTCAACGTCTACAAACCAATACCAACGCGATTGCGAACCCTGGATCTCCCAGTGTTTCCTCACCCATGTCTTTACGCTGGCAATTTTAACTGTCGTCATCGTCAAGCCATTTTAAGTGTCTAACTGGGGTTACAATGATAACAGTCCGGACGGTGAGTGCTTGGCTGGCTAGGCAAGTATTAATTGTCTTGCCCTCCTATATAATGCCAAGGACGCTGCCAGTTTTTATTCCGGCCGCTGGAACACTGGCATCAATCCGGATCTAGCTTTCGCTAGCGTAGGTACAAACAGTCGCTTATCGGATAGACGTGTCCTTGACAAGTTCCCCAGGTCACAACATCGACCTTCGCTTATTACACCACCAAGGTTTGCTATGGCAGTGCCAAGCATGCCTGTTAAGCGATAGAACTTCCGCAAGGTCAAATGGAGTCACTACATTGCTTTGACGAATAAATTCGCAAAGACTTTGTTGCCGCCTGATTCACTTGATGTGGATGCGGCTTACCAGGACTTCTGTAACACCATTAAGAAAGCAGCCAAAAAGACTATCCCACGCGGGTATCAAAATAATTATATTTCGCGTTGGGATGCAGAGTGTGAATCCCTCTATAAAACCTTTCTGCAGTCTCCTCAGGGAGACGACTCAACTTTGGCTGCTACAGCCCTGCTTTCCAAGCTTGACAGAAAGCGGAGGGATTGATGGTCCGAAGCAGTTCGGAGCATTGACTTCTCACACTCTAGTCGAAAAACGTGGAGTACTTTGAACAACCTTACTGGTCACGACACTCTCCTCGTCACTGTCCCGTTTCAGCCGATGCTATTGCATCTCAGCTGGTTAGAAATGGGAAATACGAGGTTGTTGATCGCAAGTCATCTCGACTTGTCTTTCAAGAAGTGTCTGACCTTTGGAGGGCCACAACACCAGATGCAGTAAATATCTCTGTGACAATTTTTCACAGAGAGAGTTTACTGCTGCCCTTAAACATTTAAAACCAGGTAAAGCTCCGGGACCTGATTCCATCTGCCCCGAGCTTATACTCCATGCTGGAGCTGCTTTGAAGTCCTGGTTACGTGACTTCCTTTCTTCCTGTTTACGCCGACTCAAAATTTCCAAGATCTGGAGAAGAACGCTTGTGGTCGCGATCCCAAAACCAGGAAAGCCCGTGGGGGATCCAAAGAGTTATCAACCAATATCTCTGCTCTGTGTCCCCTACAAGATCCTCAAGAGGCTTATCTACGCCCGCGATCCACTGCTCCCTAAAGAGCAGGCTGGGTTCCGACGAGGGAAGTCAACTGTAGATCAAGTTGTTCTGCTAACCCAGAACATCGAGGATTCTTTCGAGGCTAAAAAGAAGGCCGGTGCCGTATTTTTCAATCTGACAACTGCTTATGACACTATCTGGCACCGTGGCCTTACCTGCAAGCTGCTGAGACTACTTCCGGATAAGCACATGGTCAAAATGATCATGGAGCTTGTCCGAAATCGAAGTTTTACCCTTGCCACGGGTGATAGCAAGCAAAGCAGGCTACGCCGTCTTAAAAATGGCGTTCCTCAGGAATCGGTCTTGGCTCCCCTCCTATTTAACATCTATACGTACGATTTTCCTTCCATGATTTCCAGAAAGTTTGCTTATGCTGATGATTTAGCATTGTTGCATTCTTCTGGAAACTGGAAGGACTTGGAGAGGACTTTAAGCCAAGACATGTCCACACTTTCAGCGTATCTCCATACTTGGAGGTTGAAGCTCAGTCACACTAAGACGGTGACGACAGCCTTTCACTTAAATAACCGAGAGGCCAAACGTGAGCTAAAAGTCTACAACAATAGTAGACTTTTACCGTTCTGTCCAACCCCTACTTACCTTGGGGTAAAACTGGACAGATCGCTCACGTTTCGTCACCATCTAGTGGCATTGCGCAAAAAACTATCCTCGCGCGTCACACTGCTGAGGCGACTCGTGGGATCGGGATGGGGTGATGGTGCTAAAACACTACGCATAGCCACCTTGTCTCTTGTCTACTCAGCAGCTGAGTATGGTGCGCCAGGTTGGTGTTGCAGTGCTCACACTCGCCTCATTGACAATGTCTTGAACGACGCCTTGCGCATAGTCACTGGATGCCTCCATCCCATTCCAACGGACCACCTACCTGTACTCTCAGGCATCCAGCCAGCTGAGCTTCGTCAAATGGGAGCGACACTCTCCTTGTCTCACCGTGGATCTCTGGATCCCAATCATATCTTGTATGGTCTTTTAAGAGGGTCCTCAGATACTCGCCAAGTGAGACTAAGATCCAGACGCCCGTTTGTGCCAGCTGCGCGGAATCTTTTGGACAACCTTGCCAGACTTGGCATCCGCGCCTCTGAATGGACAAATCACAAATGGAACGCGGAGTACTGTGAAAGTGCTTCCAGGCTCCGTGCTTTTGTGCCCGGGACCGGTTCCAGGTCTGTTGGAATGGGCTTACCACGAGCAGCATGGATTAAACTCAACCGCATGCGGACTGGTGTTGGGCGATTCCATTCGTCCATGCACAAATGGGGTCTCGCTCCTTCACCGAATTGCGAGTGTGGCACCTCTGAGCAAACCGCAGACCATGTACTAACAGCGTGCCCTATACATCGGGCATTACATGGAGCATGAGGTCTGTCGGTTTTGGATGACGAAACTCGATGTTGGCTTAATAACATCACTGCCAGCGTCTGATCCAGGCAGTGCAGCAGTCTGGGGTAGTAAAAGGATAAACCTCGGCCCCAGTCCTGTTTGTGTCTGACCTGGAGTGGATACCTCTTCAAACGACGACGAAGACGATCAATTTAATTATGATCATCGAAATGTACGTAATTAGCCGCAGTTGAAAAATGATTCGCATGTATTTATTGATAAGGATTATTTTATAAAAATTTGAAAAGTCGGGTTCTTAAATCTACTGATCGGCCTTGGTCTTTTGTTGTGGGTATTCCTCTTCGTGGATAGGTAGTTTGTAATCGTAAATATCTAAAACCGTTATTGAAAATTGTACCGACCATCTTGTTAAAATTTTAACTGAGAAAAGTGGTGACGCAGACAACAATAAGAATGAAACGTCAAGTTATTATGTAGCTCGTTCTAGCCGCGCGTTGAAACCACTTCAGCGTTCGAGTTAAAACAAATTTTAGAAACGCATTTGCTTGTAATTATATTTTTTAACGTTTACTGTAAAGGGTTGTAGTAGAACGCACAAATTGTGACTTGTGTAATTAACTCTTGTGTGCATTCCTGCATCAACTCTAGTTTAAACCTGTGCTACGCGCTTTTTTCTATTTGAGTTAACTACAAATAGGCGCGCAATAAGAGAACAAACCAACTAAGCGGACAGTTCGTGAAACAAAATAATTGGTGCTACTTCGGCTGATTATTAGATGAACAATATCTACTTTAGTTTGATATTAAAGCAAACTTGTTTCTTGCAAACGGTCTTCACTGGATGCAATCGTGCATATTAATTTTGTAAAGTAATCTACGGAGCTTATTCTTTCGCTGCTCTACATCAAACGTTCAATTCGCAAATATTATTTTCCTACGCTTAATTTTTATATTTATTTAAATTTTTTTCGTTTTCCAAAAATTACCGTTGGCTGATAATAGAATTTTAATACCGCAAGTTACCCTGCTTTCATAGTCATGACCACTGCCAAACCTATTCGAATGAGCTTGCCTCGAACGACATAAGTCAAGTTCAATCGCCTGTGTTTGACATGGAGTAAATGCCTTTCCAAACGACGATGACGATATTTAAAAAACCAATATTGCTTAAAACAAAATTGAAAGTTCAAGCTATGTTGATTGCGTTTTTGATTCTGATTGAGAAATTGTATTTGCGACTTTAAAGTTAAACAAAAAATGTTTAACCCGCAGTAGCAAATACCAAGTATAACACTGGTCTACAAAAAGATTTTTTTTTCTGGTATGTATTCTAATAATTCATTTTAGTTAATTTGGGGTCGCTAAATTCAAAAATAATCTCAGTTTTGCTCTATCACATCAAGAATTTTTGCTATAGGCATTTTAATTTTTTTTGTTACACCACTTTCAGAAGATAGCCTAAAAAAAGATCAAAAGTTAGTCTTAGTTTTTTTATTGGTTTACTATATTAAAGAAACTTTGCTTTTAGCATTCAAAATTAAGCATCATTAATTTTTTTCAATTTTATCATTAGGCAAAACAAAGCCATTAAAGCTTACATTGTTTTTGAATGATTCTTTTATTAAATTTTTTTTGTTGTTTTTACAAAATAGGATCAAACTTTTTATATGAAACCATATTCTAGATCAGGAATGGTCTACTTGTAGTAGTATTTTTTATAAATCAACACTGCGTAACACAATTTGAATAATATGGTCCAGTGTTAAAATTTTCAGAAAAATTGCTTTCCAGCAGTAGGCTTACTGTCACACTTCATTCCTAATAATTTTAATCATGGCGATATAGCTTATTTTCCGCCTTAAAATTATTCAAAGTTTTCTGATAACGCAGAAATCGCTTGGGCAAGAAATAATCGCTTTTGTACTGTGTTTTTTAATTATCTGCTTGTAATTATTCAAATGCAACTTTCCTTTTTTCTTTCTCCAGACGATGACGTAATGCGCTTTGTCTGTATCGTATGACCGACTTAAGTGCAGTCTGGAATGTTCTCACTTACCATGGAAAATGCGTTCTAAATTTAACGCGCGTAACCGAAGCGTTTTCGAGATAACTCCAGCCAATTTGTATCATGTGACCTTTTGTCTATATATATGTCGCTCGCTCGATTGACGAGATGCGACGACGAGAGAAGAGAGTTAAGCGTTGGTTTGGCGTGGAACGCGGTAAAAGATTCTTTGATCGTATTACAGTGATAAGTGTTGAATTTATTTTGCGCCAGTGTTTTGGAGTTTTGTTCTACGAAGGTAGAATCATTTGTGTTGATCGAATTAAGTCGTAGCGCCGATTTTCGCTTTGCAGTGGCAGAGCGCGGAAAAGAATTTTCGTCAGTCTTGAATCGTAAATTTTATAATACATTCGTTTTAGTTAGAGACAGTGGCCGCTGTTTGCTGAGAAAAGTCTTCAACGAATCAATCAGAACTGAGCGGAAGCCAACTGTATAAAAGCTTTAGGTTCATAACAAACTACTTCTTGAGCCGGAATAAAATAAAATTAGACACAGCTTTGTTTCAGCGCAGGTATTCGGGTTACTTTGCTCAACTGGTCCCTTAGGATTCCAAAACAAAGTTTGTGTCACTCACTTTGATTTATAAGTTTCTTTATATGATTTGATCACTTAAAACTAAGTTAATTTTGTACTTACATATGGCTGCTCGTAATAAAAAAAGAAAATGGTGCAATAGTCCAAACAATTTTTGACACATGTGTGGATGTTTCATGCTAGCAAACCAAAATTGCCAAATTAACGTCTTTGTGAAATAAGCTTACTTTAGCTACTTTAAATTAAAACTGGGAGACCAAGACAAAATTTGGGCTCCTCATACTGTATGCAAAACTTCTGCAGAAGCTTTAAGAAACAAGGAAAAAAGTTCAGATGAAATTAGAATACCAATGGTTTGGAGAGAGCAAAAGAATCATATAAATGACTGCTACTTCTGCTGATTAATGTGAAAGAATACTACAGAAAAAATAAACATCATTTATCATACCCTAATCTGAATAGTGCCTTGTGACCCATTCTCCACAGTGATCTAATTCCTGCACCTACATTTACATATCTCCCAGAGCTTGAGAAAGAAGGCTTTCTTTTTTTCTTAGACTTTTTCACATTGTGAAAAAGAAGATATAGACTTTTACACTGCAAGCTACTTATCAGGCAAGCCCATGCTATTTAATCAGTCGGACTTGGATAATCTAATGAAAGACTTATATCTATAAAACAATCTGCAAAATTGTTGGCTTCAAGGTTGCAAGAAAAGTGACTACTTTATTTTAATATCAGTATGACATTTTATCGAGAAAGAAAAGAAGAGTTTATGGATGATATATTGGTATATTGTAACAATATAGTATAAAAACTTCTTTTAGAAATGAGTTTACCTTATTATAAACCTGAAAGATGGAAATTGTTTATTGATAGCTTGAAAAGGAGTTCAAAATGTGTGTTACTTCATAATGAAAATCTGTATGGATCAATTCCCATTAGACACTCAGTCATTTTGAAGGAAGAGTATACAAATATTAAAACTGTATTTGATAAATTGAAGTATCATGAGCATGGTTGACTGATTTGCGTGGATTTAAAAATGGTAAATTAACTTTTAGAACAGCAAAGTGGTTATACTATGCATCATTGTTTTCTGTGCTAATAGGATAGTCAAACCAAAAATTGACACTGGAACAAAAACGACTGGCCTTCAAAAAACAGCTTTACAGTAGGTAATAAAGATGTTATGAATAAGTCAATGGTTGGAGCGGAAAAGATTATTCTTCCTCCCTTAACACATAAAACTTGGACTTATGAAAGAATATGTGAAAGCTCTGAACATCATAAGGGAATGTTTTAAATATATACCTCATGCTTTTCCTGGTCTTAGTGAAGAAAAAAAAGCAAGCTGGTATTTTCAATGGATACCAAATAAGGCAGTTGCTAAAAGATGCAAATTTTGTATTGTTAATGACTTCAACTTCTCAGCAGTTATCAAAAAATTTTTGGTATCAAAAAAGCTGAAGGCTATAAAGAGCTTTAACATGAACTGTTGTCTAGTTTTGAAGCAATTTGTTGTAAAATAAGCATAAAATTGCACCACTTAAAAAGTCATCCAGATAATTTTCCCGAAAATCCTGGTGATGTCAGTGAAGAGCAAGGTGAGCAATTCCATAAAACTATTAAAATTGAAGAAGAACACCAGCAAGGTTGATGGGATGGCCATATGATGGCAGACTACCGCCGGTGCTTGAAAAGAGTTTGTTCAGATGCACATCACAAATGAGAATCTCTGAAGAGGAAATTTGTTAGCTTGTAGATTATATGGCTTTTATAACTTGTTTTGTGCCTTACTAATAGGAGAATGAAATACCGTTCAGTGTTTTCTGTTATTTAGCACTGCATCTTGTGCTTTTAAAAATTACATATTTGGTTTGGTATTCAGCTTTTGCGTTCAATGTAGTATTATTGGTAATATCTCAAGTTTTCTATTTAACTTTTTTTATATGTTGCTTTTATATAGATTTGTTGATTTTAATAGCAAACAAAAGTAATTGCTGAAACCAGTGACTTTAAGTAGACCATATACATATAATATAAACAAGTTGTAAACTAATTATTTCTGTGCGGCACAGAATAGCCGATTTCGGGGCACAGAAACCCTTGGCGCGGTGTTAAACTTCCTCAAATAGAAACAAATAAAGACATCATTTATGTTACTTAAACTATCCCAATTTTATTCCAGTAGAATTCAATCAAATTATCGAACTTAATCAAATAAAATTCAGCAATCTTATTCAAATAGAATGAAACAAATAAAAGAATAAAAATTAATTGTTAAACATAGTTATCGCAAACAAGTTAATTATTACAAAAACCCTAACCCTATTCTAACTGAATCAACATATTAATATAAACGAGTAAAAACGCTGACCTAATCCTAAGCTAGCTACGCTAAACGACCACGTTTAATAACGAATGAGTCAGAACACAATGGATTATTACGTCACTAAACTGTTTTCAAATGTTAACGCAGAAAAAAATGAAATGACCGGAGTAGCTTAAGCGAGAACGAAATTTAAGTAAGAAAGAGAAAGAGAGAGAGAGAGAGAGAGAGAGAGAGAGAGAGAGAGAGAGAGAGAGAGAGAGAGAGAGAGAGAGAGAGAGAGAGAGAGAGAGAGAGAGAGAAGGAACGAAGGAGGGAGAACGAAGGTTTAACAACGAATTGTTGGAAATCAGTTGCGGTAGCGAAGCGGCAGTTTGATAAGGCGACCGCGGCTGGACAATCTGGCGGGTCCGTCTGGCGCTGGAACACTAATTAGAGGTTGCTGAAGTAAATTTAATGGCCAATGTTTAGCTTTCCGTAATTAAGTACTGGTGGCATTATGCGATATTTGTGAGACGAAGGTGTGTTTCATATCTCAAAATCTTGATGTAATAGGATCAAAATAATGTCAGAATTAAAATCAGCCCCCCAAAGTACCCAAAATTACTTGTCAAAGCCTTGAACAGAAATTTTGTGTAAAGCAGTGTAATCGGAGTCTGATATACCAGGGGCAACACTGAATAACTACGAGAACAAAAAATCTGGAATCCAATTTTTGTTTCAATTTGATTGTATGTAAAAGAATCGCACGTATCTTAAAATACCTTAGGAGAACAAAAGTAATAGAAAACATAATGTAGTAAATGATTGTAAATATCTCATTAGAAAAATTAGAGCAAATTCAAAATTATATTTAAAAATTTAAATTTTTAATCAAGAGCGCAAGCTCATTTTCCGCTCTTCGATGACAGAACATTATTTGTTACGAAAAAGGGTAATAGTCACTAAAGAGAACAATAATTAAGTTGCATTTTTATATCTGATGTATAAACTTAATTTCCCAACAATACCAGAAGGGTGATACATACTGAGAGAAAATCGTGTGAACCATATAGCAACTCTCAAGACTATGAAGTAGAGTCGCAGAGACAGTAATCGATATCGAATCTTGCCAGAACAAAACTGTTGTTCTTATAAATAAACTAATAACGATAATACGAGACATGTTCTGCAATGACCCGAAAATCCGTTCTTTTTGAACTCGAGTGTTGACAAATTTACCTATAATATTTGAATTAAAATATTGAAAACAATTCTGACTGAACCCAAATCGACCAGTGCACTGTAACATTTCATTATTGAAAATAACTAAAAAGCAAGAAACCTGAAGAAGAAGTTGCAAGTTTATATTCTGTTGACTGTGACTCCAATTCTGATATTGAGATTGTGATTGAATCTGCTTGATACAAAATATGTTATCTTAAAAAAAACAAAAGTTACAACGATTACAAAATCATATAAGTTTTATTAGGCCGCTTTGTCCATGGTTTTTCTTTCTTTAAATATGGTTGGCGCCCTTAAATGTTAAGTAAACTACTTTATAGTCGCAATCTTTATTATTATATTAAAATTGGCTCATTATTTTTGTGATTGCATTATGATAATTATGGGGTATTTACAATAGATTATATGCAAGAAACTAAGCCACTAAAAACAATAAGCACACACAATAGACTACAGCAGTAGACCATACAGTCGGAGAACAACTCGACTTCAAGTAAATATATGTTTATAATTATATATACTTCTTTTACTTGTCAAGCTCTTGGACAGTGCTACTCAAACTTTTTTATGCCGCGTACCGGCTGAGCACCTTTCCTCACTTGACGTACCGGTCAATTTGCGAAAAAAAAGACAAGAGCAAAATCATTATTATTTTTGTAACAAATACACAATAAAAGCAAGTCACAAACACTTTTATTATTTGTCTTTCGAATTCTGATGCGAAGTATGCACCTGCTTATTTGCAACCAGCTTATCCAATTGCGGTTCAATGAAAGACAATGCTACTTGAAGAGGAGCATGGATATTCAACGCGTTTATGTGTTTTCCCTTTAAACAGCTCATGGTAGAAAAGCCGGCTTCACATAGATATGTAGAAGGAAATGGAAGCAGTGTTTTAATAGCCATGCCACTCAGTCTCGGATATTCTGCTTTTATTTTGATCCAGAAGCTTGCAAGAGAGTTTGATTTAAAAGAATTTCGCAAACCTTCATCAGCAGATAGCTCCAATAATTTATCTTTTAAATCGACACTTATATTTAACTCTTCTACGTTTACAGTTGGGGCAAATGGGTTTCGAATCCATTTATTTCCTCTTCGTGGATCTTTTTGTTCCGGAAAATAATGTTGAATACGTTCCACCAAATTTGACAAATGTTCTGTGGCAGTATCTTGAACACATTTGACGTCCAAATTGTCTCCTGCATCGTCAATAACAGTAGCTAACTGAGGAAACATGTCGTAACAATTGTTTGAGACTCGAATCTTCCATGCTTTCAGCTTTCGTTGCATGCCGTCAATTTTATCTGCTGTTGCAAAAAGTGAAGCATTTCTTCCTTGCATTGAAATGTTAAGGCCATTAATAATAATGAAAATGTTAGTTAGGTAAGCCAGCAAAGCAAGCCATTGTGAATCACGAAGTAGCTTCGCCCAATCTGGCTTTCTGTCATGCAAAAATACTGCCAGTTCGTTTCGGAGCTCATATACGCGTGATAAAACTTTTCCCCTCGACAGCCAACGCACACTGGAATGAAATAATAGTTGCCTGTGATCTGCTTGCATATCGTCGCATAAAAGGGCAAATAGTCTTGAATTAAATGCACTTCCTTTGATATAATTAACAATTTTTACGACGTCGCAAAGCACATCATTTAACTTCGTTGACAATTTCTTGGTTGCAAGACTTTCCCTATGAATAAAGCAATGCGTTGAAGCACATTCTGGAGCCAACTGCTTAATTCGTGTAATTACTCCCGATATTTCTCCTATCATTGCAGCAGCACCATCGGAACATACTCCAACGCAATTCTTCATATCTAATCCTTTGTTTTCAATGTAATCAATAATAGTCTTTGATATTTCTGCACCAGTTGTTCTACGTGGAAGAGCAGCAGAGAAAAAAACTCTTCTTTTAATTTTCCTTCATATTCCATGTTTCCAATGTCTGTGCTTTCATCTAGCTGTAAAGAATAGTACTTGGCCAGTTTAATTTGATCAACTAGTTGAATTTCCATATTATCAGCCAAATCAGCAGTTCGTCGAGCAATAGTGTCGTTTGAAAGAGGAACTTTTGCAGCCTTTGCAGCTGCTGCCTCACCAAGTACTTCTAAACAAACGTCTTGAATACAGCCTTTCACTAATGTCTCACCAATACTGTACGGTTTTTGAGCTTTTGCAATTCTTAGCGCCACTTTATAAGATGCACGTAAAGCTTTAGTATTTACATGAGCCAGGCTGTACATCTGTTTTTGTGCACTTTTTAATTCACTTTGTTTCCTTTCAAAAAACTCTTTCGGCTTAGAACTATAATCTTTATGTTTTGAATGTAAGTGTCTCTTTAGATTTGAAGGTTTCATTGAGTCATTGCTAAGTACAACTCCACAAACAACACATTGCGGTTTTTGTACACCTGCCTCATCTGCGGCAATGAAGCCAAATTTTAAATACGATGGATCATATTTTCGAACAAATGCTGAACGACTTCTTTTTGCAGTTAACACCTCAGTGCTTCCAGCATCACTTTCTTTTAAATCACAATCACCTAGGCTGAAACTGATTGTCTCTGTTTCATATATATGTCCATAGGACCACGCTTTGCCATTTGTAAAACTTAGCTGAAACTACACTTTTTATAGGCTAATATGGGCTAACAGCTAACTCACTTTCTAAACAAGAACAAGGTTTATAGCTTCAACAAATCTATGTAAAAACATGCTCAACTCACTACAATCATCTGATATTTTGAAGTCAGAGTGTGGCCGATCGATTGAGCCTCTCACTTCTCTACTCGCTACTGGACGCTGCAGGTTTTATATAGTAACATAAAGGATGTTATGATTTCCTTGCGCTCCAAAGCAGGTAAAACTTTTAATTTACTTAAAATTGAGTTGTTGTCTTGCTGTGTGGTCTTGTGGTATTTTCTATTGTGCTTGGAAGAACATTTAGTCAATTTAAAACCTAGTAAGATATGCATCGCCCACAAACTCTAACAAAAGCAAAAGTCAAGTATGGATTCAAGTCTAATTCGAAAAAAAACGGTTGAGTTTTAGAAAGATACAGGCTTAGTTTTTCAGACAAAATAGTTGGTTCAAAAGAAATTAAGTTCTTCTTGAGCATCTTGATAAATTAAAAAAAAATAAAAAAATTTTGGGCCCTCTTCGGGCCCGCAAGAACAATTTTTTGGCGTTTTTTTCATTTTATTTCTTACAGCAACTAGTTTTGTTTCTTTTTACTCTTCACTCCAATTGTTTATTTTTCGAATTAGACTTGACCCGAGTATGGTGCTTCTCGTTTAAAGTGGCTTAGTTTCTTCTGAAATTGAAATTTCGAATGTTAAACAAAAATGCTTAATCTACACTAGCAAATCAAACCTATTCAAATGTAAAGAAATCAGATATACTAGAAATAGACTCTAGATCAGGGGTGAGGAAACGGCAACCATATGGCCGCATGCCGCCATTTTATAATTATTGTGCGGCCATATGTAGCTTCGTAAATAATTGCATCGTACATTGTGTTAATTTTTAAATGTATTAGGTCATTACAAAAATAATGGCCGCTTAAAGTACTGTGTTTTGCAAAACTATTTATGATATTGTATTTGTTTATTTTAGGTTAATTTTGGTATACATAATAATTGATGTGTACTCTTAAATATTTTTTAACTTATTTTCAGGCAAAAATATTTTAAAGCATATAAGCCCTTAATTATAAATACAAAAAACAGGAACTTCGCTTATGTTGCATGAGTTCAAATTCAGTCACAATACCTTCTAAACTGTTGCAAATATCAATAGAGCATGGGGAGATGGGTATACAAGTGATTGGCCAGTACGAAGGTGCTTCCAGAAATTATGTAGTGCAGATCAAAGCCTTGAAGATGAAAAAGGCAGAGGACGGGTATGCAGTCTTGACAATAAACAATTGCAAGCAATTGTTGAGCAAAATTCGCAACAATGTGCCAAAGAAATGTTTGAAGTTCCTTTCAAATACCCTGTAAATGAAGCTGTTGAAGTGCTGACAGCAAGGGTTTCAGTCTCAGTCACAGACGGTCTTTGGCATTTTGTCGAGGATTTTGCTCAATAATTTGCTTACAGTTGCTTGCAATTGTTTATTGTCAAGACTGCATACCCGCCTCTGCTTTTTTCATCTTCAAGGCTCTGATCTACACTACGGAATTTCTGGAAGCACCTTCATACTGTCCAATCACTTGTATACCCATCTCCCCATGCTCTGTTTTTATTGGCAACAGTTTAGAAGGCATTGTAACTGAATTTGAACTCATGCAACATAAGTAAGCCAAGGTCATGTCTTTTTGTATTCATCATTAAGAGTTTATATTATTTAAAAATATTTTTGCCTGAAAATAAGTTAAAAAATATTTAAAGAGTACACATCAATTATTATGTATACCAAACTTGACCTAAAATAAACAACAAATACAATGTTAAAATAGTTTTGCAAAACACAGTACTTCAAGCGGCCATTATTTTGGTAACAACCTAATATAAGAAGCCTTTGTAAAAAGTAATTGATTTAAATAAACAAAATAATAGAAAAATCTTAGTTATGTTGAGTTTTTTCATAATCAGAAAATTGTTTTGAAACATTTTTAAACAACATTTTTTCAGCTGTGGCTTGAGTTAGGAAATACCTAATGTCATAAGTTTACTTACGCATTTTTTTATGTCATAATGCTGCTTGCTATGATTCTATTAAGAACTGTTCGTTTTATCCTCTTCACTTAGTTTTGATTTGTAAGCAGGTTTCTATATTAATAAAATTAGCAGGTTCCAAATAGATTTATTTTGGTATCTCAATTATTTCTTTTTAGCTTATTATTTAGGTTAGATGCAGAAAAAAACGAAAATATTAAATTAAAGCAACTTTTTTATAGACCTATTTATTGTCGGTATCGCGTCTAATTTGTAGCGACTTAAACTAATCAGCTCTCCTTATCTTGTGTTGATAAACTAGCCAAGTGATTTGTGTTATGTACATAATAGTAATTATTGTTTAAATTTCATTAATGCGGATTACCCCAATAATGGCTCCAAAGCGAAAACGAAAATTAAACGAAGAAGGAAGAGTATTTAACGAGGAGTGGGGGGTGCAATACTTTTTTGTGCCTAATAAAGACAAAATGTGTTGCCTACTATGAGACGCCACAATTTCTTGCATGAAAAAGTACAATGCTAAGCTTCACTATGAAACACATGCAAAACACAAGCATTTTCAGTTGGAAGGAAAAAATTGAAGAATCAAAAAGAGCGTCAGCAGCAAATGTTTAAAAAAATATCTTCTCAAAAAAATGATGCCATTGAAGCCCCCTACCGAGTAGCACTTTTATTGGGAAAAAGAGGGAAACCATTTAGTGATGTAGATATCATAAAAGAGTCAATCATTGAAGTTGTCAGTTGCATAACATCCCGAGAATACTAGCAAATGTATAAAACTACCTCTTTCTCTAACAACAATAACAAGTCGTCGACATGAATTAGCATCCAACTTAAAACAACAACTCAATTCAACAATTCAAAAAAAAGTGTTTTATTCAATAGCTATAGATGAGTCTATTGATAATACTGATTCTGCACAAATTTTAGTTTTTATTTGTGCGATAACAGAGGATTTTGATTGTTTTAAAGAATTGCTTTGTTTATGTACCATAAAGGATAGCACTCGTGGAATTGATAGTTTTAATGCTTTCAAAGAGAAATGCAATGAAGCAAAGCTCAATTTTGCTAACTTGGCAAGTGTATGCGCTGATGGTACTACTATGAAAGGTGTCCGAGAAGGATTTATTGGCTTACTTAAAAAAGAATTACCTGATCCAAAATCATTAATTGCCTTTCATTGCATTTTACATCAACAAAATCTTGCTGCTAAATCTGCTACTGTAGGAGACCCATTTAACAAAGTTTTAGAGATAGTTCACTTTATCATAGTCATTTTAACTCGTCACCGTCAGTTTCGTGAGCTGCTCATAAATGATGAAGAAACTGATATTGTAGACATGCCGTTTTACTGCCAAGTCCGCTGGTTATCTCGAGGAAATAAATATTTTTCTTCAAGGTAAAAAAAATGTTTTTATGACATGTGGAGCAAAATTCAATCATTTAAGAAAAAATTAGAATTTTTGAAGAATACCCTTGCTAATTCAAGTTGCCAGAAGCTAAAGAATATTTTCTTCAATTGACAAAAGCTCAAAAAGAACATGAACGGCCAAATGAATCATTTGAGGAATTTATATCTGTCCTTAATTCTCTAATTCAGAATTACAATAAAAGATTTAAAGATTTTGAAAAATATGAGAATTGTTTAAAGTTGACTTTCTTGCCTCATTTAGTAGACATTCCTTTAGCACCTGCTAATTTGAAGATGGAATTAATAGAACTTTTGGAAGACAACATCATGAAATCTTTATTTAATTCTAAAAATAATCCGCTTTAAAAATTGGAGCTTGAGCCTAGATGCTTGACTACATTGCGCCTATAATTGAAGTAAACAACAGAAAAAGTTTTTCCATTAAATTGTACAAAAGAGATGAATTTAAATCACGTTTCCAAATCAATACCAGACAGGTTAAGGTAAATGAGAACCGCACTTGACTGAAGAAAAACGCAAAACTATATATTCGCTTTAGTCTTTAATCTTAACAAAATTATTTGGCTCAATAAATCTTAATAAAAATTAGAAAAAATAAATGTTTTTGTGATAGCTTTAATAAACATAAAGTATTCGAATGATTGGTATTATTAGGTTAAATAAAACTAACGTAAAAACAAAATAAAGATATAAAATTTAAAAAACACCATTATTCTAATTGCACTATTTTCAGCACGACGTAATTCTGCAATGACTGATTTCTGCTTTTTTTCAATGAAGTTTTTAGTTTAAAACTGTAAATTTATCCACAAAATTAATATTTGAAACATTGTTGTGATTTACAAACATGAGAATAAAATGAAAGTGTGGATTAAACATTGTCTCAATTTACCGTGTACACCCTGTTAGGTATGTAAATAACAGCCAGCCGAATTTTACTTGTACATTACCAAATTGTAAAATCATCTTTAAAAATTGTTTTCATATGTATATAAAATACCCTAAAAACAACTAAAGATAAAAAAGCTCTACAAATTTTCATTGTAGATCCAATAGATGGTAAAGTTTGGTAGCTTTTTGCACTGTAAAACCTAACCAAAAAATAAAAACGTTGTCTTTGTAAATATTTAATGAATATTATTTGTAAATTATATTTACAAAAATGCAACTACGCAAAATAACAGCCAAGACCAATTTCACTTCTAGATTTTAAAAAATCTAAAATAGACTACCCATATAAAAACAAATAATTTAATTTTATTTTATACAACACTACCATATTGTGGTAGCTTTTTGCACTGTAAAACCTAACCAAAAAATAAAAACGTTGTCTTTGTAAATATTTAATGAATATTATTTGTAAATTATATTTACAAAAATGCAACTACGCAAAATAACAGCCAAGACCAATTTCACTTCTAGATTTTAAAAAATCTAAAATAGACTACCCATATAAAAAACAAATAATTTAATTTTATTTGATACAACACTACCATATTGTGGTAGCTTTTTGCACTGTAAAACCTAACCAAAAAATAAAAACGTTGTCTTTGTAAATATTTAATGAATATTATTTGTAAATTATATTTACAAAAATGCAACTACACAAAATAACAGCCAAGACAAATTTCACTTCTAGATTTTAAAAAATCTAAAATAGACTACCCATATAAAAAACAAATAATTTAATTTTATTTGATACAACACTACCATAGTAAAATTTTTGGATTGCTACTTTTTTGTCTATTTTTGGGCGCAAAGTTAAGAACCTGGTTAATTTTTTTATTGACCGTTCTTCATATCTTTTTTAATTTGACCTACTTATATAATCTAATCGAAGAATCCTATTACAACAAAAAGATGAGTATAGGAAATCACTCCTAACTCTTCCACTGCTTTAACGAATATGACCAAAATCACTTTTGGCCTGCAGTATATTCAATTGATCGAGAAAATGCACACACAGGGGTAATCTTTTTATAGTAATTTCTTGCTTGCCGTAAAACCAAAAACCTATTACGTTTATAAAAACTTTATATTGTAATAAGTTTCAAATTAATGCAGCATTTTTGCATTTTTACAATTATGTTGCAAAAAAGTTGATTCCATAATAATAATGCTTTAGTAACAATTGATTCAGGGATATATAGGACATCTCGGGATTCTTACTTAAATTAGCCGCTGACAACAGGTGTGCTATGCAAAAACTAACATTATGTACATTTTTTCTAATGTAAATAGCGTTGAAGCACAAAAACAAAATTCATCATGAAAGTGGAGCCTACTACTTGGTTAACTAGGCTTCATATGCCTTGGTTCAATTCCTAGGTTGTCTACAGTAGTTTTTTAAGAAATTATATGAATTTGTTACGTTTATGGTAATTTTTGCACTACTACTTTATGTTTACTGTAAACTATCAACAGTCAAAGTAAGATTTTAATTAACAAAATTTCTTCAGTATTTTACGACAATTAATACAACACAAAGAGAAATTTTAATGATATGGACATACACAAGTGCAGGGTGGTTCAAGTATCTTACTCTTGCAAGCCGCTTCTCAAAATTGTTCGAGCTTGCGGGCCCAGAGTCGGCTAGAAACTGTTCAAAATTATGGTTTTTCTAAAAAAAAGGTCTTTATTTGGAATCGGTCTCAGATTTTTCTATTTTTGTCCCAAAATTGTGCTGTTCTCTAAAAAAAAGTCTTCACTTGGAATCGGCCTCGGATGTTTGAAAATTTTGTTGTCGCTGCCCGCGATAGACAAGACTTGAATTGTGTAAAATTGTTTAGCGGGCCGCGGTTTAGACCACCCTGACTAGTGCATAGGTGTAGATTTAGAGGTAAATTTTCCAAAACCGCGACTCATTTTTGTTGGAGGTTTGTTACATTGATTTATTCGTTTTAGTTTGTTTTTTGCAAAGCAGTTGAAAAGGGATTGCAATATTGCCTTAAAATTGCAATGTCCTTCGCTGCAAGTTTGATTGAACAGGAATTCATGCTGGTCAGCTTTCTGCTTCACTACTTCTGCGAGCACAGAAACAAATGCTGCTCGTTGATTGTTCAAACAAAGGAACTGCTGTCGAATGCTTTCATTGCTGCTCAGCTGCGAATAGATCTGCACTCCCACAGCACAAATGGCAAAATAATATTTCTTTGGGGCAGACAAACCAACACGATCTGCCACGGATAGTAGCAAGTCTTTTACTTTGGAAACATCACCTAAAGAAGGGATGTTTTCTGGATCAATTAGCAAGGCTTTAATTGCAGTACACTTTCTTCTTCGAGATATACATCTTCCTATGTAACCCACAACATAGTACGTGACAGTTGCATCATCACCACTGATTTCACGGACTTGGGCTTGCAAAACCCAGCCCTTCAACCAAGTAAGGTATTCTGTGCTGTCACTACAATCCTCTGTGAAAGTTGACCGCTTGGTATTTAAATCAGCCAGAATCCTGTCATCTTCCTTTTCTATTTGCACAGAAGATGAGGCAGTTGTTGCTCTAGGCTCAGCAACTTTAATGTTGCAGTGGCTCGGTAATCCAAAAAAAATGTGTGATATTTCTTATGGTTTCAAAGATAGTCTGTGTAATTGTGATGTTTCTCTAGTTTGACGTCTTTTCACTCGTTCATCTGTTGATAATTTCTTAAAATCTTTTTTCTCAAAAGGCTTAGAACATACCCTGGTGTTTCTAGTGATGATCCTATTTTTACGGGGTAGCCTATTGGTGAAAACCATTTATTTTTCATAACAGTATCATTTGGAAATCTGAACATGGCATACTTTTGTTTGTTTGTACATGAGCGATATCCATAATTGCAACTGAAAACACAGTATATGTGCGGCATTGAAACAAAATAATTAGTACTCTACCAATATTGAAATATAACGTTTAATAAGCCATCAACAGCAGGGTTATAAAAAAAATTATAACAGTAACAGAAAAAGCAAATAATAATAATATTAATTTTTAAAGCACTAAATAAAAAAGTATTTAATGACAATAGTTAAACAAAAAAGAAGCTTGTTGTACAACTAAGAAATAAATACTCTAATCTACTTGTATGTAACACTGCTGTGTTGCTAAACGATGTACCGGTAACTGATAAGATCAAATTGCCCTAATTCAGCCACTTATTATCCTCTGTGCACACAGACCGGTGACCATTATTGATTGGCTGTCGATATGCTATTGACAGTCATGGTCAATATTGATTTGCAATCTGTAACTAATGGTTCAATAGTGATAGTAGTACCATTTTATTATCATAGATACTAACAATAATAATCCATCGTGTATCAACAGTGCAAATGTCAACATAGAAAATAATATTGTTTATATAATAATGATTAAACGATTACAATGTCTTTATGGAAAGGGGTGTCAAAAATCTCAAATTAATTATTTTGAATAAATCTCTTAACAGCGATGATTTATCACAAGTCATAAATTGTCTAACGTTTATCATTACTGAATCACCACTAAAATACTAGCGACCGTCACTGTTGATTAACTATTGAATAACTATTGATGTGCACAAAGGGTAACATTTAAAACTGTCAATGGCTGAATGGATGCAGTCATTCAGTTATTTGTTACTGTCTTAAAGTTTCCGTAGGCACCGAAGCATATCTGATATTTTCATAATATTTTGAAGAATGTTTAGTAGGCCACTGCCCATGGAGCCTGCTTTGATACAGCTTAAATTGTTTGAATTTCAAATCAGTGCGTACTTCGTAGTGTAAAGCTGGTTTTCACTTTAACAGTACGAGCAATTAATGCAAAGAACAGTACCAATAGGTACTGATGAATATTTTTCAATTTTGTTGCGTACTATATTTTATAAAATATTGGCTAGCTTGATCAACAATTGGCCAAATTTAAGCTTTTCTACTTTGTGGTACCAATAGCTAGGTAGTTATTTTACTAAATGTTATATTATCTTCAAATCAATTTCTGAGAACTACAATGCTTCTCTATCTTTTCTCAAACTGTAGCCGTACCTATAGTCTTTTCTAAAGTTAGCAAAATATGATTTGGCCTGTTGCAAATATACTCTAATCCATTTACATAACTGTAAAGCAACAGCCATTTTTTACACGAAACTGCCAAACAAGTGCGAAGCGCTTTCTAAACTAACTTGTTAAGAGCGCTAGTCCAGCTATCGTAATCTGTAAAACGACAATTTTTACTGTCCAGCACCACTGTTGTCAAGCATGATTACTGAAAAAAGCGAAGTAAGCAATCCCGATGTTCTATATATTTCCTGGATTAATTAAAAGCTCTGAGAATTTTTTTTCGTTTATCCTAAAAATTGTATTTTTAATTAAATTCGAGTAAAATAATAATCAAACAAGAAATTTTGAAGTCCTCTTGATTACGAGTATATTGTAAACTCATACTAATTTTTTTTGATTTCATATGAAGTAATTAAAAAGCCATATACTGTAAAACATATCGGTTATTTATTAATATACTGAAGAATTTCGTTTTCAACATGTTAAACCAGCTGGTTTCAAGAAAAACATTTACCTGATGATCTTTGGCAAGCATAATGTTTTGGGCTTGCACAACCATCATCTTTCCATTTTCCTTCATTGTTTACAATTACTACACATTTCTGATTATCAATTTGAGTAGGTTCATCAACGTCCCAGTTAGAATATCCATCTTCAACGCATGATCCATCGGTCCAAGAAAAACCATCACATGAATCGCGATTAGGTACCAAACCAATCACCACTGATTGAATCACTGTTATTAAAATTGGATTATCAGACAAAATTAACTAATTACGTGCAGAAAAAATTCAATTAAAAAAATAATATAGCCGCTTAAGATTTAGAAATAAAGTTTTGACAAATGGTTGCAGGTAAGGTTGCATTTGTATGAAATGTCGGCTTTTTCAAATATTTATACTAACATGTATCGGGTAAAAAACACCAACCAGACATTAACAGTTTGGCATCTCTAAAAACGATCATGGTAGTTGCTATAGGTTGCTTTATAATTAACGCCTCTGTCGTTATTTTGATCCCGGAAAAGATAATTAATAAAAAAATAAGTTTTGTATTGCAACAAAATTATAAAAGTGAATATTTTTTTAAATTTTACATAAATTAAATTTACTTTTAAGGAGAAGTCCAAAACACAAAAAAGGGGTACGTTTTTCAGAATGCTTAAAAATTTACTAATTCTTTAGTCATAAAAGTGTACTTGTCTATCAATATAGACCTAAATTGCAGAAAGCTTTATATTTTGTTATTTTAACCAAAACAACAATTTTTAACTTCTTTTTGTGTTTCTAAGTATCTCAAACGTTCTTATTTTTTGTTTTAAACATTAGAAAAAATTTATCTTATTCTTATTTCAATAGCTAAATTTCGATTTTATTTGGACATAGCTTACCTGCTGCAGAATTCGTTACAAGTTTTGCCACATGTTTAGTTTTCAGAATTGCTACTTCTCCTCCATGACCAGCACAGAGTTGTTGAAATTCTTCAAACCTATCAGCGTAAACCCAGTCCATTTCTTCAAAAACTTTGTATTCGTACTCTCCAAAAATTTTCCAATCCCCAGCAAATGATCCAACAAATACAAAACAAATTATAGCCAGATATTTCATTTGGTAATATCAATCATAAGCATTCCCAAATTTCATTAAAAGCGCGAACTTTGTATTCTAATAAAGTAAGTAAATTTTTTAAACAATTTTAACAGAAAAAGTAATGCTAAATTTAAGCATTGACTTTTTTAACCTAGATTTGATATTTTTTATTGGATACAAACAAGTTTTAAAAAAACTGCTAATACTCGTAAATTTTGTAAACTCTAGCCTAAATAAGTAATTTTTTGAGTGAAAAACCATATTTAGAGATGAAACAAGCTAAAAAACTTATGTTAAAAATAGCAATACTTAACTAAATATTAATCACTCTGGATTTTTATAAATTTTGATAAATTTATGGCGATGTAACCAACATTTTGATTTAAAAAAGACTCGCAAGTTTTCAAATGATATTAGTAGGGCAATTTTTTGTCATTAAAGTCACATTTTTTTTACAAACCTTGCATATTATAAGACGTACAGATTTCACGTTATAGCTGGCTTTGGATGGTTATACAAAAAATTATAAGTTCATATTAAAATCATATTTTATACGTCAGGTCGTAAGATTAATTTTAAGTATTAATGTCATAAATTGAAAATGTTTTCATAAAATTTTAGGTTTTTGATCAAATTCATTTTGCTTTTCATGAAAATGGTGATTGGTAAAAGAAGCATACTTGCGTGTAGCATGTTATTCTATTAAGATTGTCAAATATGACAAACGCTTCCACGTTAAACAACATTGCCAAACTGGAAAGTATCAAAGAAAAATACTATCTTTATCAGCTCAAAATACAGCAAAAACCCAATTTTTTTGCCGACAAATCAAAAAAATTCTACAATAAGTATTGTAAAAGCATTCCTAGAAGATGACATCCCACTTTATAAACTTCTACAGGCAATTATTACAATATTAATTTACTCAACTTTTGGACAACTTTGCCCTTCTGAATCGGCTGGCGAGGTCAAGTTAGGGAATTGGTAATGCAAGAGTTAGAACGTGTGAAAGAATTTTTGGTCGAAATAAAAATCTTTCTGGTAGTAGATGAAGCCGAAGTAAGAGGTGAAAGTATGATGATGGCTTGGCTGGAATCTTTGAAGAATCTAAAAAAACCTATCTTGTTGCCTGCAAGCAACAGAGTGACAACTCCAGTAATTTTGATTTGTACGATTGTCAATCACTGCTTCAAGAAAATAAACATCGCACGTGGAAAATTCCTGTTGTTGCTCAGTGATGCAACAAGCTACATGCTAAAAGCAAGTAAAAGATTTAAATTTATGTATCCACTCTTGCTTCGTTTAACTTGAGCCTCCCACTTACTGCATAATTGCGCTGAATATATACGTTCACATTTTAAAGCTATCGACGATTTCATCGCATCGATAAGGATAGTAATAGAAAAAAACCGCTGTGCTGTATTTACAGCCCACAGTTAGTCAA
Source organism: Diplosoma virens (assembly GCA_963680785.1). Lineage (NCBI taxonomy): Eukaryota > Metazoa > Chordata > Ascidiacea > Aplousobranchia > Didemnidae > Diplosoma > Diplosoma virens. The sequence continues at coordinate 42,219,540 of OY796880.1, forward strand.
GACCTACTCATCCGATTTGGACACGTTGGGAAAAGTGACCAGAGGTATTATTCTACTATGTAAAGAAGTTTCACAAAAGTTATGGAGCGACCAAAGGAAGCCTTAACACCATCTGAAGTGTTCAATGATTTGGAGAAAATCTATGTTAACTACCCAGATATTGCAATTTACACGAAAAAATTAACAGCACTTCAGATACAATTGCTTTTGGTTCAGAAGCTATTTGAATTATACGTTTTGGCATGGACCCTTTCCAAATAAAAATTATTAGGTTTAATTTTCTGAAAATTGCTGCAGACATTTTTATAAAACTGTTGGAGCATTCTCCTGCCAAGGTGGAATGCTTTAAAAGGGGCAGCCTATCTCAGTTTCTGTTGAAAATTTTTTCTCAATTTTAAAGAAGCTGCGATACAGCCTGGACAAAACTTTAAAAGATAAAATGTGTTTTCTTACTCAATTATGTTATACAATTCTCCAATGTAAAAATGCTTTATTTTTTTTCATGACTAAAAGTACAAAAATAAGGTCATATTTTAGCAAACTTGTGTCATATTTTTTAATTACTAGGTTTATTTTTTCATTTCATCGATATAGTTATCTTTCTGACTCGCATAAAAGCGACGAGCGTTAACACATAGGACAAGCAATTATCCCGATGTGCTTCTGGAGATGCCTAGATATTGTTGTCCGGTTGAAATTTTATTTATTTTCTTTTAGTTATTAAAGATATGACTAAACTTTGGAATTGCTAGCTGAGGCCGCTAAGCAGGGGAAAGTGTCGTAAAGTGTCTTTCCCACGGACACAACATAATGGCGCGAGTTGGTTTTGAATCAAGACTCTGTCGATCGCAATCTCGGCGCTCAAAGCATTTGACCAAAATAGCTGACTCAAAAAAGTTACCCAAGTTATTAATAATATTTAAAAAAGAACAAAAAATTGTATACTGATGTTGATTGATTTTTTATTAATAGCACCAACTTTTGTTAATTACTTCTCCATTCGTCAAGTGCTATGCAACTTGTCACATGATTTCGTTGCATTTTACATAGTGAAAGTAGTTCACAAAACTTGTGCGAATAGTAAAAACTCAACTGACTTCATTGCACAATTTTTTGTTCTTTTCTAATAGATTTCAATAGTTGACACGGCTTTCCCAATTTTTATTGCTTTCAATTCTTTAACTTAATTTAGAAATGTAGAACTAAAATAAGAAAAGTAGAACTTTATAAAAAAAGCCAATAGCTACAACTCATTAGTTTTCTTTTAATCATTTTGTTAAATGCACATTTTTTTGCTTTGCTTTAGCCTATAACTGCACTGACATTACGTCAGGGCCATAACTTCTTTAGGTGGGGCCCCGGTGCAAACATGTATTATGGGGCTCCCATTTTTTTCTGTACTTAATATTCAATTGAGCTACTTTTTCAACACAGGAATCATTGACGACTCCGCGTTATAGAAAGATTTTTCAATTGAATTAATTAGTCAAAAAAGGATTGAGCTGAACAGGTAAAATGGGCTAAAGCTAAGTTCACTGTGCCTGCAAATGAAAGGCTATAGTTGGAATAAAATTTTACCAAGGTTGCACGGTTTAACATAATTTTTTTGATTGCAGCGTATTTAAATCGAAATAATGGCATAGCAAAGATTTCGTGGGAGCAGACTGCAACAACAATTTTTTCATTGTTTAATAAAATTTTAATCAAATAAACGTTGCAAACCAAAATAGTTTTATAATGAAAAAAAATTATGTCCAACTTTTTGAGGCAAGGTACTTTATGAGCACTATTTACGATATTTCAGCAAAATGGAAATGTGCTATGCAATGCGGATGAATTGTTTAACCCAAAAAGAATTAACGTAAAGTACATTGACATCACCACAAAAGACACGAACTAATAAAACACAATACGTTGAGGCCAATTAAGTAGGCTACTGTAATTTACTTTCGGGTGGTAGAAAATTTGAAATTTTTCTGTCTTGCTTTTGCGCTGGCAAACTGCTGCATACCCTTTCTAAAATCTAAATACTTAGCTCGTTCATTTTTTATCGATAGCAGTGCCAAACCGCTAAATCTCTCTTGGGACATGGAGCTTTAAAAGAAGTTTTTGATCAATTTGAGTTTAGAAAAATACCTCTCTGTTGTAGCAACTGCTACAGGTACTGTTATATACATCATGTATGCCGTACAGACGTCAAGATAAGTTGTGGCATGTAATGCATTTTTAACAATCAAAAAAACATTTCTTTAGTCTATTTTAAATGGGCAATCTTTTCTCTAAACGTCGTTTTGATGGAGACCATTTGGCTAGGAAACAACGAAGAGACGTTATCAGAAAGTTTGCTAGAAGATTTTCTTGCTTTAACCTCAAGATCTAGACGAGAAGCATTTGATGAAAAACTTGGTTACAAAACTTGATATGATCTCGCCACTGGTTTCATTTCTTTAAAGCTATTAATTAGTTGCCAAGAAAGTATGTCCATCATCGGAAGAAACACAGTTACGCAAAATTGCTTCTTAGGATCGCTTAAAGTTATTCCTTCGGATATTTCATCCAAGTAGGCTTTTGTTTTCTTTGCTCTTTTGTTTAAAAACTGTCTTGGCAAATCCCGTGTAGAAGCAATTGTGGAAGCTTTGTTTAGTATTGCGTCAAAACTCCTTCTGAGTTGAGCAATGTCTTCAGCAGCAGTTTGCAGAAGTTTATGGGAAGAAATTAAGTCAATTTTTTTTATACTGCATAACTTTCAAAGAAAAGTTGGCAATCTGCAAAATCTTGCATTGCACAACCAGCATGCATACGAAGTTATAGCTTTCTATCTGTTTCTTTATTGCCATAGCTTCATCTTTTTTTTGGCTTCGTGCTGGTAAGTATTATGTGAGTCAAGCATTTCATAAAGTCACAAAATTTTTCCTTCAAAGCATAGACAACATCATATCAACCAGACCACCAAGTTGGATTCGACACTTCTAATATAGGATTTGAGCAAAAACGATTATGGACATTTTAAAGATTTTGCCACCACACAATACTATGTTCGAAAAAATTATATACCGACTCAATGGTGTCGTAAAATTGACGGGTTTCAGTCACAACTTCCATGCCATCTTTTAACACCAAATTTAAATTGTGCAAAGTACAATGCATGTAGTAAGCGTGTAGAGCCACATCTTGGATCTTTTTATAAAATCCGAGTACTTCCCGCTCATCACTGCATCGCCATTATATCCTTGTCCACGGCAGTTTTTATGTCAAGCCCCTTCTGCTGAATGGAATTCGTTATCAGTTTATATAATCCAATAGCAGAGGATTCCTCAACTTCGATAAATGAAGTAAACATTTCAACAACTTTCAGTTTTGATGGCGTGCCATCATCGTGGTAATCGATTTTGACGTAACGAAATACTCTATTTAACTGGTCTTTTTTGCTGACATCCTGAGTGGTATCAAGAATAATGGTCAAAAAAGGAGCGCTTTGTAGCTCGCTTTTTATATCACGGAGAACTTCTTCAGCTAATACTGATATTAGTTCATTTTGTATCAAAGGATTTAAATATTTTAGAGAACCTTTGGGTAGTTGTAAAAGTTTGTCTAAAGCAGTTTCGTATTTGGGCACAAACTGTATGATAGAGAAAAATTTGCCCTTGTTACCCTTCGAAAGTTCTTCACTGGATCCGCAAAAAGATAAGTTGCACTTTGCTAACATCAACGTAACACTCCCTAGTCTTTCCAAAACATTTTTTCAAAAGTTTGTTTATTCCAGCAAAGACTCTTGCAACACTTCTTCTATTGTCCACCTACTTCTCGATTGCTGATATATGACACACTCCGCCCGCATGATGTGTGGAGCTTTCATCGCTTCGAATTCGCTGAGATAAATGTCTCCAGTCATTCAAACCTGTTGTTGTTCCCCAAAGGTTTTGAAGTGCGTAAGAAGTCCCTAGAGAGACATTTTTATGAGAAAATAACCAGCAGGGCTGGCAGTAAACACGGTCCATGCATAAATAATAACATAACCAATATCTTTGTAGTTTTAGGCCTGATTGTGTTACATAATGGTAATAATTTGTTAAAAATAAAAGACCGCTTTGGAGCGGATTTTTAGGGAAAGGTCCTTAGGTTGTTTGGGACCTGCTGCAATAGTTGCTTTTTCGATCTCTGACTTTGCAATAATGGTGGGAAAGTCGTCATTCCTGCTTGCATATGATTTATCTTTAGTAGTATCGGAGTTTTCTTCGTTGGTACTCTTGTTGAAACTGTTGAAACTCCTGAAACGTCAATAAGTTTGGGAGTAAATCCTGTCTCACGAATGCTGACGTTTTGCTGATCCGCTTTGGATGTTTCTCGTCGAGTTAGCCACGAACTCAGTCGCTGAGATTTTCTGGCTGCCTTAGCTATTTTTCTCCTTTTAGCTTGTCTCTTTTGTGCTCCGCTGTGATAATTTCTTTTCATATTAAATTGCAGTCAACTGGAGTTCTTCAATGTTGTTATTCAAAACCTAAAAAGTTTAATAAAATTTAGACAACGGTTAGTAAAGTTTAATGTAACAAACTCTCTTTGTTATTGTTTTTCCGGCTCACTAAATAGTACTGCTGCGAGTGTAAGGACTACAATATGTCTATCAAAAAGGATTTAAATAGAAAACTGAAACCTGACTTTTTAATCACTCAAATAACATCTTCTTTCAACGAAAGAAGTTTATTAACAGAAGTCACCAATTGGATCACTGACTAATAGAATTACGTCTAGCAACTAGATGGGTAAACTAAATCTACGTAGCTTATTCAAATAAAATAATCACTATTTTCACAAACTAAGGCCTTAGATCTCACTAACTGTCTCCTGTCACACAGGCAAAACAGTAACACAACCAAACGCTGACATTTACAGCACGAAAAATTTGTACTATTCGTATAAGTAAATTCGTAATTCGTAAATTACGAATTTACTTATTTATATGAAGCGGGAAATATTTACCAGAAAAAATTAGCAACTTCGAGAAGATACTAAATTTTCTTAAGTAATTATTTTACGACGATACAACCCAGCCAGACAGTTACTGTTACGTCACAAAGGACCGAGTTGAAAGGCTGGTAAACAAGCTATGTAACATGTAATACTATAAAGTTACTGAACTATAGTCGAAAATTGAAGAAATATCTCCAAACCATCACGTGATATTACATATGACATTACGTCATAAAACAAAGCTTATTAGCATTTACATGATAAAATAAAGCGGATAAATATGATGCTATATGATCATTATAGCTTAAATTTATTTTACTAAAAAAACTTGAATAGGGGTAGCGTACCGATTACGTCATGACTACATTTCAATTAAAATGAATACGTCACAATTGAAACTTTAATTATATTAAGAAATACTTTAAATAAATTAGATGGTTAAATATAAATTTAAATTATTCATAAAGTGTCACATTTAATAATGATAAGTGTACTTGAGCTTTTAACGAAAATATTTTACAATAAAATGTAAAAATGCGGAGCGCTATGTGCTTGCTTTCAGAAAAAACAATTGATGAGAAAATGTTAATAAACAGTATAGAAAATATTTTGCTGAATTCTAACAATTTAAAAAGTAATATAATTTAAGTTACTATTGTTTAACTTGGATTTATAAAAAAAAATATGCGACGGAAACGAACGCATTTTTATGCTGAGTTTGTTCGTCGTTTTTTTGAGTTATTAAAAAGCCTTATTTTCGAGTTAAAATATTCTGGCTCTGTCTTTATTTAAATTTTTCTTTCAGCAAGATTATGAAACTTGTGCAAATTTCCTGACTGTACAATATTTTTTAGAAAATATATTTTTGTTAATTCTAAAAAATCATGCTAAAAAATTATCATTAATAAACATCAATCTATTTTTTACGTCTCATTTTATTAAAAAATCATTGCGAAAAGGTTGTATGTGTTCACTGCCGATCGATCAAACTGACTTCACTATTTTCTGAATCATAATCATATGTTTTTAAGAAATACCGTTTTGTTTTCAATTATTTGTCTGATTATTACATTTTTTAGCATTAAAGTATTTAGCCATTCACTTCTATCTTATTCTGTACATATTATCATCAACGAATTTTCAGTTCATAAAAAGCGATACAGATTGTGTAAACACAAATATTGATTGCTTTTTGCGGTGCTATCAATTTGCCATATTTTTTAAATAGCAACAACGTATTTGGTAAAAGAACTGCTATTATTTTTCAGCGCTAGAGTTAGAAAAATTTTATCGTTGAAGTTATAAAGAGCAAAATTATCTTAGCGCTGTATTAGTTTTAATTGACTATTATTTTAAAAAAACTATTATTTTTTGACTATTTCTGAATTTTTTCTAGTTTTCCACGTCTTAGTTACCAAGAACGTTCGTGTAACAGCTACGAAAGATAGCCAAGCCGCGTTCTCCTAGTCATTTATCTGGTTGACAAATTCCTCATCACGTGCAAGGATACGAATCTGAGTCTGTCGAAGACACCAGCCTTGATTTTGTCAAACGAAAATTTTGGAAAAGCAGAAACTATATGCTTAAAACACTCATCATTACTATTCAGTGCCTTCACAAACTACTTCATCAACCGAGTTTTATGTGGAATGGGAAAAACTATCTTCTTTCTGCTTACTATGAGATCGTGCACAATGTTTGGCATGCCTGCTTGTAAAGTTTCACAGATAGACCACTCCTTCTGGCTCCAATGCTTCTTTTAATCTCGGCTATCTCGCATACAAAGATGACATGGATACTTAGTAGAACCTCTCAGTTGGCCAAGAGAAAGCTGAACATTTTGAAGTTTACGCAAAGGATCCAGTTGTGCTTATGATATTTAGTAATTTGATAATCTCTCTTATGTCGCCATACATTTCTCTCAAATGCACCGAGTGACCAACGGAAACTCCTCCGTAAAGATTGCACTTGTATAAAAGAACACATTTGAGGCTTGGCTTAGAACTATCCAGAAACAGTCTCCATTCAGTTGGGATGTACGAGGCAACATCTTTTTCCTGAGCAGACCAGTGATATTGTAAAAGTAGAAAAACCGCTTCTGTTCTAAGAAAAATGTCACAAAAGACTGGTTTCGCTTTCGGAAATACGAAACTTTTGCAGAGTCATCAAGTAGATGCTGTTTTTTCAGGCTATACACCAGTATCTCTGCAACTTTCTTGGGCAGTCGCAAATCACAAACTAAGTCATTCAATTCCGTTTGGCTAAATGGTTCAGGAGCTGATAGCCAATTGATGTTATCTAAAAAGGATTCAGATTTACAAACTACCTCGTTATGGCAGCCCTGATGCTCCCCCTGATCATAAGCACTGTCTTCACATGAGGAAAAACTTCTAAAAACTGGAACCGGAAGTTCTTCACAATGTGGAACAGGTCGAATGGCTGAGAAAATGCTTGGATAGGAGATCTTATGCCGATTTTTCTTGCCAACACTTGCGGTTAACCATGCAAAAATAGCAGTCAATTACGTAATCTCGGGGCTCCCACCAAACCATGGAAACGGCAAAAGCAGTTTTTTTCATTTTCCTTTTGTTCAATCGCGAAGCATTTTCTGTCAATTATGACAGACAATTTAAGATGATCATTTCTTGTATTGGTCACTAGGGAAAATTTGAAAATATACTTTGTAGGCGCAAACGAAGAGATATAACGGTTTTAAGAAACAGTTTCTTTGTGGTACAGAATTTTAGTATCGGTTTAAACAAAGTCGATTTCATCGGACCCAAAAGCTTTTCATGACGCTCTTAGAAAGGAGAAAGGCGCAACATTGTTGTACAGTACAGCACCTTTCTCCTAACTGTTGAGACTATAAATACCTTGATTTTCTCTGGTTCGCCCCATTTTGACGCGATAGCTACTGATAAAAGCGTCAAGAAAAGCTTTTGGCTCAGATGAAATCGACTTTCTTTAAAGCGTTCAACAAAGCAGTTTATAGCACCCACATGCATAACAGAAAGAACCAGACTTATTTTTAGATTTACGTCTACAAGAAAAAAATACTGTATAAAATTTGTGCCAACAGCTTGTATAAAACTAATGTTTTATTGAAAAAGCTTTACTTAAAACAAAAGATTATTAACTGGAGTCATGATATACGTAAGTTTTGCAGTATTATGAAGACTTAACTGACAAATAAATCAACTCGGACTTTTTTTAAATAAATTCTTGTATATGGTCAAAAAATTGATACACAATTTGGCATTGCAATAAATTCAATAACCACAATTGCAATATTGGCAAAGTTTAAGTTGAAAAAGTCAAACTTTCTAATATGTGTAATTTTTGTCAATATTTATGCAATGGTATTAACTTGTCTATGTTTTTGAATTTTTAAAGTGATATTGAGCTTCGCTGCATTATTCATCAGTTAAATATTAACAAAAGTTGCGGTGCTGATGGTAAAGATGCAATTTTAATTTTATTGTGCTTGTGTCGAGGTTTTGTCTCCAGTGTTAGCTGTATTATTTAAATGCTTGTTTTAATTTCGAAATTTTTCCCTCGTCTCCTAAAACAACTAAAGTCCTTTCTGTTCATAAGGCTGGCAATAAAGATGAAGTAACAAACTATAGACCAATTTCAATATTATCTTTTTTTTGATTTTAAAAAAAATTAGTTGATACGCAATTACTTTCTTTTTAAAGTCTCATTCAGTATTAACCCTCAGTCTACCATGGGGTCAATTTGACCCCAATTACATTTTTAAAAAGTTATTATGGCTGAATCGTTGGCGGCAGCGCTATGAAACTTTATGACTTTTATTTTATATTGAAGAGGTTTCCTGACCTAAAAAATGTTTAGTGTTGGACATCTTTATCATGACCTAATAAAGAAAGCAGCATCATATACCAGATGGGTCAAATTGACCCCAATTTGTTTTACGACTAAGTGACCTAATAAAACATGCAAATAAAAAAATAAAAAACTCACAATTGCACTGCTTACATGCTGCAAATAAAAAATAAATTTTTTACTTTGTAACAAATGAAAACAAAACCAACATAAATCTGAAAACAATCACAAAAAAATTAGATGCAAAGAAACAATATCTCAAAATACCTCTCCATAGATGCAGTTTTGGGTTTTCTCGAAAGTTGTGACAGCAAAGAAGAAGAAATAAGCGACTTGGATTCGATTTCTACAGATGATGGCGAAGTAGACGTGGGGGAAATATCTTTTATGTGATTCATCTTCTGAAGAAAAAATGGAAAAACAACCATGTTCCTCTGCTTTGGCAAGCTACTTCGTT